>JAWQEG010003269.1:20000-30293 GCA_033782935.1 Petrolisthes cinctipes | reverse complement strand
AGAGAGAGAGAGAGAGAGAGAGAGAGAGAGAGAGAGGCAGGCAGGCAAGTGAGAGTTGATGCCATAAAGATTACTCAGTCCTCATCGGAATATCTATCTCTCCTTAATTTTATTGCTCTCACCCGAATTAGATACTGAGGAGATTACATTGGTTAGGCATATTTCCTGTCCACCCGTATTTTGTTATTAGGTCGTAACATTTCCTCTTGGTATGCTTCGGCTCTGATAAGTCTAAAAAGTTTGCTGGCGTGTGTGTGTTTAGGATGTGTGTGTGTGTGTGTGTGTGTGTGTGTGTGTGTTTTAGGGTGTGTGTGTGTGTGTTTTAGGGTGTGTGTGTGTGTGTGTGTGTGTGTGTGTGTGTGTTTAGGATGTGTATGTGTGTGTGTTTTTAGGGTGTGTGTGTGTGTGTGTGTGTGTGTGTGTGTGTGTGTGTGTGTGCTCTCTGGGACTGGAGGGTTGTAGATTCCTCCATACCATTCCACGAAACGGAGTCCCTATTAGCGACCACATTGAGGTCTTCTGTTTAATGGCATCGTTTGGAGGAATCAGTGGTTCTCATGATTAGAATTTTGGAACGATTCCCTCTGACTTCAATGTCCAAACTCCATACACCTTCTTTTTTTTGTGTGTGTGTACAGTCACGAGTATAGGCCTTACGTGTGTGTGTGTGTGTGTGTGTGTGTGTGTGTGTGTGTGTGTGTGTGTGTATAGGTGTGAGTGTGTGTGTGAATGTGTGTGTGTGTGTGTGAATGTGTGTGTGTGTGTGTGTATAGCGACCCATGCAAAGGACGAGGAGGAGACAAGATCAGTGTATGAGGAGGGCCCCAACCTTCATCAAGACGACCCATAAACACATCAGGCCCGGACCTTTCCTCCTCCTTCTCCTCCTCTTCCTCCTCCTCCTCCTCCTCCCCTCCTCCTCCTCCTCCTCCTCCTCTCCTCCTCTCCTCCTCCTCCCATCATTATGAATTATGCAAGTTGATCCTTATATAAACATGAGTTGTGTTGCGCTGTTTGCCGGTGATGAGGGGCGAGGCACACTGCTTGCTAGGAGGGACGGCTGGCTGGCTGGCTGGCTGGTGGGAGGAAGGAAGGAAGGGGGACTTGGGGAGATTAACTTGCCCTCTGAAGACACTGGTGATTTCAAGTGTAATTTCTCATTGTCAAACATTCGTCCAGATCGTCAAATATCATTATAACTTCTATGTAAGGGGTCCTCCTCATTAAGGTCCCCATTTGATTTGAGGTGTCCTTAGGGGCCCTTATATAAGCGAGGGGCCTTCCTCACTAACCTGGGGGCCCTCCAGGTGACATCAGGGGCCCTCATTTATGCTAAGAGATACTCAACTGTGGAATTATTAAGTTTTTTCCAATTTTTTTATTTTTTCCAAACAAACAATTACTAGAAGGTGTAAAATGGTGACCGAAACATCCACAGTGATTGACCAAATGAAATGTACGTGTGGAAGGTGGTGGTGATGGGAGACTGGTACTATTGCATTCAAAATATAATTATTGGTAGGTGTGGGTGAGGATGGGTGAGGAGGGAGTAGACAAATTAGAAGGGTCGTGGGCTGACCTGGTGTGGGTATAAATGAGAGGATGTGTTTGTGAGCACCGGAGATCGAGTGTGTAGACCAATTTAAATCTTGCTATAAATAGTTCGTAAGTACGTCAGTCAGTTAGTTAGTAAGTAGATATGGAAGAAAGTAGGGCAGGAAACAAATAAATACATTAGCATATCGACTAGAAATAATATAAACACAACATGCAAATAGGAAAGGGAGAGAAAAGAAAATATAAACAAAGGAGAACAACACAGAATGAGGGACGGGAAAGGTGCACTCTGTAGCTCCCACCCTCCCACTAGACATGCGATTTGCAGCCCGTCGTTTGGCAAAGAGCTTCGGTTACCACAACATTATTCAGATGAGCCCTAATGATGCCACAGGTAGCGTCCTCACCTGACGTGGGAAAGAACAGACGCCCTCACAACTATGGATGGCTTCCGTTGGTGTCACGAGCGGCTTCTTGTGCGCCCCTGCTTGCTTGCTTCTTTGCTTGCTTGCTCGTTCTTGTTTGCTCAATCGGTTGTTTCTGTTTGCTTACTCGTTCGTTGATTTTGTATGCTTGCTTGTTTGCTTGCTCCTTCTTGTTTGCTTGTTCATTCGTTCTTGTTTGCTTGCTGGTTTGTTCTTGTTTGCTTGCTTACTCGTTTGGTCTTATTTACTTCTTCGTTCGTTTTTTTTTTTTTTTGCTTGCTCGTTCGTTCATTCTTGCTTGCTTGCTCGTTTCTCCTTCCTTCCTTGCTAGCTCGTTCTTCCTTGCTTGCTCGTGTGTTTGGTCACGAATAAAAAGTACAACATAACTCGTCTGATTACTTTGAACCATTAACTTTATTATGGAACCCTGAATACATATTATTTTTTTTTATTTTATCCGTATCGATTTATATATACATTTATTAATTTATATAAAATCCTATGAAATAATTTGGTTTGAGTTCGACATCTGACCCGAGAAGAAGACAGTGACAATTTTTTTTTCTTTTTTGTTAGAACGTGACTGTGTGTAAACCATAATATCGTGACTGTCCCCGTATTATATTCTTCAATCGCTCTCTGTGTATATTTTTTCCTCTCATTATTATTATTATGGTACTGTACTTATGCATATGTGATCATCCCCTTCAGAAATAGTCATAGTGCTTGGTTCTCATTTCTCCCACGTACCGTCATTACCAAAGTTGTACCCTCCACTTCCACAACCTCCTCTTCCTCCTCCTCCTCCTTCTCCTCCTTCTCCTCCTCTTCCTCCTTCTCCTCTTCCTCCTTCTCCTCCTCTACCTCCTTCTCCTCCTCCTCCTTCTCCTACTCTACCTCCTTCTCCTTCTTCTCCTTCTCTTTCTCCTCCTTCTCTACCTCCTCCTCCTCTTCCTCCTCCTCCTCCTTCTCCTCCTCCTCCTCCTCCTTCTCCTTCTCCTCCTTCTCTTCCTTTACCTCTACCTCCTTCTCCTCCTCTTCCTCCTCCTCCTCCTTCTCCTCCTCCCATCATCATCTACTTTCCCCATTATCCTTCTTCATCCCATCTTCCTTACTCCCTCACTCCAACCTTATCCTACTCCCTCACCCTAACTTTTCCTACTCCCTCACCCAAACCATCCTTAGTCCCTCCCTTATCCACTCCATTCTTCTCCACTCCCTCACTCCAAGCTTATCCCACTCCCTCACTCCAACTTTATCCTACTCCCTCACTCCACCCCTTTTCCATTCCCTCACCCCAACTTTCTTCACTCCCTCACCTCCTTAACAAACCCAAATCATTCGTTCAGTATGTTGACGTGGTTTGTTTCCTGGCAATGCTAATTTGGAGGAATCTTTACCCCCTCTAATTTGCCCCTAAAACATGTTATGCCCCTTAAGAACTCTGACATTTACCCTTTATTTTGCCATTAAGAGACCCTGTGATGTAGTCAGAAAATTGGAGGTAAACGAGTCCTTCAAATATTGCCACGAAACACGCACACACACACACACACACACACACACACACACACACACACACACACACACCTATATAGGGAAGGAGAGTGTTTCGTGGCATAGTCAGCAGGAATCAGAAGCCTCCAATTCCCATACACGATCACAGGGCCCTTAATTTTACCCTCTGTAGTTTTAAGTCCTCTGAACCACATTCGGGCGCTTCAGTTTTATTGTGGCTGGCTGAGTGAACCCACTTTTGGGCACCATAGTACAGATTAGCGTGTGAGTCATGGATCCCTCTGGGGTGAATATGCACCAGCGACTCGACCCCATTAGTTGTCGGGAGTGCGAACTAGGAATATGGGTCCAGGTTCATTGTTACCCATTACCTACACCACATCCCTCACTCGTCTTTCTCTGGGTTTTCTTTCTCTAATTCCTTGGTCTCTTTTTCTTTCGTCCGTATTCTGTTTTCTCAAGTTCTTTGTTATTCTCACTCTCCCAATCAATCTGTCTAACTATATATCTATTTATATCTTCCTATCTCTGTATCTATATCTATTGTTATCTATCTATCTATCTATCTACCTAGCCCTCACAGACCCATATTTAGTCACTCAAGTTCATCTCTTTTTTTACTCCCTCCTTCTCTCTTTAGCCCCTTCGTCCTCCTTGCCCAGGCCCCAAGTTCATCTCCAGCCCTTCTCGTCCTTCCTGGCCAGCCCCATCAGCCCCCAAGCGCCATTAGCGGCCGCAGGAGGACATGACAAACCCTCACGTTGGCTGGCGAAGATGAGCCGATGCATCAGACCCAGACAAGGAAACACAGCGGCACCCACCCATCCACCTACCCAACCCAGCTTAGCATAAACACACACACACACTCACACACACAGGCACACACTATCCACTCACCAACCCAACTCAGCTTAGCATAACACACACACACACACACACACACACACACACACACATATATATATACAGGCACTCAACTCAGCTTAGCATAAATACACCACCCCTCTTCATACACACACACACACACACACACACACACACACACACACACACACACACACACACACACACACACACACACACACACCAAGCCAGGGCAAATCGTAGCCATAAGCCATGAATGAGCAATAACCCCGAGGTCTCCGATGCATAACAACAAGGGCCAATAAGAGGCAAGTGTACAAGAGCCATCACGAGCCACGGGTCCTGATGAGTTCATACATCAGCACCGAACCCTGGACCACCAACCTTGATGCCCGGACGTCTAGTGGTGGTGGTGGTGGGGGTGGTAGTGGTGGTGGTGGTGGTAGTGATGGTGGTGGTGGTGGTGGAGGTCGTGGTGGTGGTGGTAGTAGGGGTAGTGGAGGTGGTGGTGGTGGTAGTGGTAGTGGTAGTGGAGGTGGTGGTGGAGGTGGTGGTGGTGGTGATGGTTTTAGTGGTGGTGGTGGTGGTGGTGATGGTAGTAGTAATGGGAGAAGTTTTATGGTTGGTTAGTGGTGGTAATGGTGGCTTGGCTGGTTAGGAGGCGTTGCTTAGTTTACTGGATTGTGGTGTTTATGGTGATGGTGGCTTGGTTGCTTGGAAGAGGTTGACTTGGAAGAGGTGTTAGTGGTGGCTTGGTGGGAATGGATGGTTGGTTGGTTGGTTGGGAGAAGTTGACTGGATGGTGGTAGAGGTTGGTTGGATGACTTGTGTGGGCGATGGTTGAGATTTCGGTTGGGTTGCTGGCTTTGCTCTGGGTGTGTGGGGGGGTGAGTAGTTGGTTGGTTGGTTGGGAGAAGTTGAGTGGTTGGTGATAGAGGTTGGTTGGTTGGTTGACTGCATGGTGTGGGCGATGGTTGAGATTTCGGTAGGGTTGCCGGCTGTGGTCTGGGTGTGTGGGGGGTGAGTAGTTGGTTGGTTGGTTGACTGGTGTGGGCGATGGTTGAGATTTCGGTAGGGTTGCCGGCTGTGGTCTGGGTGTGTAGGGGGTGAGTAGTTGGTTGGTTGGTTGGTCTGGATGGGCGTGTGGGCGGCGGCTGTGGGCGTCATTATTATGAGGCTCATCAGCTGTTGAACATTGAAAGAATAAGCACAGGATGAACATGGGTGCCGGTTCAACATTGTTATTTTTTTATTCTTTTACTTATTTTTTTGTGCAGCCGATGTTGTGAACGTTCTATATATTTATTCATCCATTAATTTATTTATTTATTTATTTTTGAAGAGAGGGAAAGAAAGGGTGGAACAGACCAACCAACAGACAGACAAACACACACAGACTGAGAAAATAATAAAACAGGATATAATTATGCACACAGACACGAACTCACCCTCTATAGAAAGCAAGGAAACTGATCCCAACTAGTATAACCAAAGCATAATGGACCTTGTAACTTTTTAGAAGAATCGTAGGTTTAAATCAATATACCAACGGGTCGGGATATTTACTTAAGGTGGGTAGTACAGTGCTGGTAAATCTGGAGGGCTACTGATTCCTCCAAACTATGCCAGGAAACAGACAACCTCACTGTTGTTACTTTAAGGACCCTGTTGTCGTGTATGAAAATTGGTGGCATCTGATTCCTCCTGACTATACCATGAAATAAGCTCCTTCCATATAGGTGAGGTTTCGTAGCAATATTTGAAGGACTCATTTACCTCTAATTTTCTGACTACATCACAGGGTCCCTTAATTGGGGATCTGCAGTTTCGTGGCATAGTTTGGGGGAATCAGTAGCCCTCCAAGGGTACTAGAACGTATCCCTTTAATATTTTCACGATGGATGGTGCTATGAAAAGGGACAGGAATAGTGCCGTAACTGTTATCATAATTTGTGGTTATCTTTCCCTTCGCCCCGATAAACACACTTGTACACACGCACAGGTACCCGTTAAATCATTCTCAATTTTTATTTATTTTACGCTTCACTGCGATACACACACAGACACACACACACACATACACACACACACGCATACACACACATACACACACACACACACACACACACACTGCAGAGGTACTAGCTAAATCTTTTTCATTCTTAATATATTTTTACGCTTCAAGTTCCCCGATAAACACACTTGTACACAACCACGTAGAGGCATCGGTAAAATAATTCTTTGTATTTTTTTATTTATCTTATGCTACACTTTGATATAAACACACTTGTACACCTCCATGAAAACTTATCGGTAAAATTATTATCTGTATTTTTTATTTATCTTACGATTTTCTTTAATATATACACACAGTACACAGTCATCTGAGGTATCGGTAAAATAATTCTCAGTATTTTTTTATTTTTTTATTTATCTTCCGCATCACTCCGATATTAAACACCGGTACACGGCCATCTTGGGGAGGTCCGCCTCGTGTCCAAGACCCTGCCAGGAAAATATGACCTCAACAAAGAACCACTGGAATGGGCTGTAAAGAAGCGTGGATAACGTAAGCGCTTCATAACTCGCCCATTGTGCTGATGAAACACGCGCTTTATTTACCGAATGATATAATTACACGTGAAGATATGGATACTTATTAGACCATTCCGGAGATTACACGGCTCGGCTGGTCGGGGTCGCGCGACACAAAGGCCAGGTTCAAGAGGGAGGAGGGACCAGCCATTCCCAAATCTTTCACATTTGGGGGATTTTTTTGAGGCTGTGTCTTCTCTACTCCATAATTATGAGGGATGGTGACGGTGATTGATTTAGCTTTGTTTTTATCTCGTAGAGGGTATAAACTACACTAGCCTAACTCGATTTAATTAAGGTAGCCCAACCAAGCCCTAACCAAGTCTGATGTATCCTTGCCCAAACCTAACCTAACCTAACCTAACCCAATAAACGAACGAAACTAAGCCAGTCCCTGCACCACACGAGACTTGGTAGCATCACAGGTAGGGTAAGGAAGGGCCAAGGATCGAGGTGCTGTGTGGCCAGTTCTTGCTTGAGGTAGAATGGAGCTGTTATGGCCATCTACCTCTGATTTATACCCTCGTCTCGACACGTCTCGGTTCCTCCGCTCGTCAGTCAGTTGGAGGATAGACTCCCTGCATATACTGTTTTTTTTTTTTTTTTTTTTTTTTTTTTTTTTTTTTTTTTTTGCCAGACTTTAACACTTGAGGGGATGATAATATACTTTTTTGGTACGTTAGAGCGCCTTGATTCCCCAAAAAGTATTCCAGGAAACAAGACCAGATTAATAAAAGTAATGGTAGCCTGTTGCTTGGATTAGTTTGGAAGAATCACTTACTCCAGATTTACCAACGCACATGTAATCTACCCTTACTGCAGTGGGTGGGTAATAAATAACTTTTGCATTTATTTTACTACAACCACACGATAAAATTTACTATTATATAAATGTGTGTGTGTGTGTGGGTGAGTGGATGGGAGGTGCCTGTGTGTGTGTGTGTGTGTGTGTGTGTGTGTGTGTGTGTGTGTGTGTGTGAGTGGATGAGGTGTGTGTGTGTGTTTGTGTGTGTGTGTGTGGTTTGACGAGAATTATTACTACCGATCCCAAAGGACTGAGAATACGGTAGCCAGAGTTGGGTGTGGACGAGGTGACTTTAACGCTGGCACGAGTAGCTAGGAAATGACTGGGAGCGGGGTTTTCTTTTTCTTCCTCCTCCTCCTCTTCTTCTTCTTCTTCCTCCTCCTCCTCCTCCTCCTCCTCCTCCTCCTCCTCTTCTTCTTCTTCTTCTCATGGGTAAAGGTTCACAGCTGATGTCATTCGTAGTACTAGTAGTAATAGTAATAGTAGTAGTAGTAGTAGTAGTAGTAGTAGTAGTAGTAGTAATAGTGGTGGTGGTGGTGTCTGTGATTGGTCAGAGCTTGGGAATCGTTCATGCGTCAGCCAATCAGATGCAACATAGTGATATCAATCGGTGTTTTTATTTATTTATTTATTTATTTATTTATTTATTTATTTATATGCCGTATTAATTTTTTATTTTATTTATATATATTTTTTTTTTACGGTACAATAGTAGATGATAATGCATGTGGGTAAATCTGGAGCAACTGATTCCAACAAACTAATCCAAGCAACAACAGGCCACCATTATATTAGTTCATCTGGTCCTGTTTCCTGGCGTACTTTGGAGGAGGAATGAAGGCGCTCCAATGTACAGTCGGCCTCAGGAATTTGTACACATAGCATCAGTTAAAAGTGGTATATATTTATTTTGCACACACTGTAGGGATTGTTCTGTTGATGACTGATTGAAGTATTAGCCAAACAACAACTGAGGAACTTCAACAACAACAACAACAACAACAACAACGACTAAAATAGGTTTGTGCCAGGAAATTATTGTACTAAATATTAATGTACTAAATATTAATGTACTAAATATTAATGTACTAAATATTAATGTACTAATTATTAATGTACTAAATATTAATGTACTAATTATTAATGTACTAAATATTAATGTACTAAATATTAATGTACTAAATATTAATGTACTAAATATTAATGTACTATACTAAATATTAATGTACTAAATATTAATGTACTAAATATTAATGTACTAAATATTCTAGTTTTTACGAACCTCTGATGTCACAGTGGTGTATAGGAATTCCTGAGGCCGACTGTACAATAAGTGTATGTATTATTACTCCCTTCAACATTTAGGTAGATGATGACTGTTTTATTAATTGCTTTGCTAATGAGGTTCAGGGAAGGTTTATACTGGTTCTTTAATTACCCCTGGGCTGCTAATCACCTCATTAAAACACACACACACACACAGAGGAAGGCAGATACACACACACACACACACACAGAGGAAGGCACACACACACAGAGGAAGGCACACACACACACACACACACACACACACACACACACACGACACTGGATGCTGGGGAGGGGACGTGATTTTTCCCCCTACCCTCCACACCGATGACAACTGCACCCTGTACTTATTTACCCACTCACCCACCCACTCACTCACTCGTTCACTCACTCACTCACTGACTTACTCACTCGTTCACTCACTCACTCACTCGTTCACTCACTAACTCACTCACTAACTCACCCATTCCCTCACTCTTTCACTCACTCGTTCACTCAATCACTCGTTCACTCACTCACTCACTCGTTCACTCGTTCACTCACTCACTCACTCTCACCCACTCACTCACTCGTTCACAATTGCACAGGGTGTTATGAATAAGTTCCATGTGTGAGTAGCATAAGAGGGTTTTTTTTTTTTTTTGCGCGCTTTGGGATTTAAGTACAGTATGTTGTATGTGTGTATAATTTCATGTGTTTCTCTGTATACTGTATGTAGAGTGACTTGTTGTGTGTATACATGTTTGTTATGTATATATGCAAACTGTCATGAACATATGTATAAAAGTGTATATGTCTATGTATTGTTACGGTGTGACATCTTCACTACCCATGTGTTATGGTGTGACATCTTCACTACCCATACAGGGAAGGATTATGTCGCATCGCCCTTTATGTTTTCGTAGAGAAATGTATATTAACATCTTCACTATTAAGTGGAAGATGATTACGATGTGACACATCTTCACTACCTGGATTATGTCACACCGTCATTATGTTTTGGTACAGAAGAGTGTGTTGACATCTTCACTACTAAGTAGAAGATGTCAGTATGTTTTGGTACAGAAGAGCGTGTTGACATCTTCACTACTAAAATAAAGCTTAGAAGCTTTACAAGTGTTTAAGTTTGTTCTTCCTCTTGTGATTAATCGATTAATCACAATAGGAAGAACAAACTTAAACACTTGTAAAGCTTCTAATCTTTATTTTATCCTTCTTTTC
>JAWQEG010003269.1:7500-12500 GCA_033782935.1 Petrolisthes cinctipes | reverse complement strand
CTCCAATGGATGGTAATTCAGCCCTTGTGGAGGCAGGCAGGCAGGCAGGCAGGCAGGCAGGCAAGCTTTTGGAATAGCAATATAATATGGACGTCTTTCCCACAGTTCTTAGAGGCAAGCACAATGGACTCAGTAGATACGCTCACTACATCTCTTATCCCTGTCCGCGACCCTCTTCCTCCTCCTCCTCCTCCTCCTCCTCCTCCTCCTCCTCCTCCTCCTCCTCCTCCTCCTCCTCCTCCTCCTCCTCCTCTTCCCATCCCCAGCCTCCGTCCCCGTTCTCCTGATAAACTCCCTGCTTCTTGCTCTCACTGTCTTCCCTACTCTTACCCAGAAACTATTATCCCCTTCCCTACCATCTCCTTGACCCACCTCGCCTCTACATGACAAAGACTTGACCCTATGTTTATAATCAGTCAGCTGTCTTAGTCTCACCCGAATTTATCTTTACTAAGTCACCGAGTAAACAATTTAATACTAATAGTGAAATGGTCTAATCGTCTCCCCTCGCACGACCTCTCAAGCCAGTATTTCCCCTTCCCCTCAGCAAGCCTTTACTCGCCTTACTACCATATCTTCCCCTCAACAAGAACAATGCCCTCTTCCTTCACTCCTGCCTCACCCCATCTACCAGCACGACCCTCACCCCTTCACCCCATGCAACCCTTCACCCCATCACCCCTTCCACCCATGCGACCCTTCACCCCATCACCCCATCTACCAGCATGACCCACACTCCTTCATCCCTTCCACCCCTCGCCCCATCACCCCTTCCACCCATACCACCCTTCACCCCCATCTACCAGCACGACCCTCACCCCTCCATCCCTTCCACCAATGCGACCATTCACCCCATCACCCCATCACCCCTTCCACCCTTCACCCCTTCCACCCCTTCACCCCCATCTCCTCCACCAATGCGACCATTCACCCCATCACCCCATCACCCCTTCCACCCTTCACCCCTTCCACCCCTTCACCCCCATCTCCCAGCACGACCCTCACCCCTTTCACTAGCATGACCCCTTCACCCCAGCACCACTCTCCCCTTTCAACACGCCTCTCAGTAACCCTCTGGCCTCCCCCCCGTTCCCTCCCACCGCCTCCAGAACCAAAGCCCTCGCCCCTCTCCCTCTGGCTACTGCCTCTGGATTGGTATTTATGAGCGCATTGAAATCGCCGCTTCTCCATCTGGTAGCAATTAGCCAAGATAAGTTGCCACGATATCGCTTATTTACGTGAAGGCTGGCATTGAGGGTTCGTAGCCAACCTTCTCTTTCTCATTATAGAGGTCCCTTGCATTCTGTTTGTTTTTATTCATATGGGATAAATATTTCTACACAGTCGCGGTGCATTGGCCTTATAGTTCATCTCTTTTATGTTATGACTTAATTATTGCCTCACCGTTAGTGGTAAAGGGGGTTGGGGTACTTGTAATATTTTGCGGCCAGTTCGTGAGACAAGATCCGACTATGACTACGGTACGGAAAGTCAGGTCCGTTGAATTACCGTATTGTTATTTGGAGTTTCCTTTAAGGGGAGGTTGTCTTGTTGGTAAATTGGAAGGCTACTGATTCCTCCTAACTATACCGGAAAACAGACACCCTCAATGGTACTAATAGGGGATCTTGTGTTTCGTGGCATAGTTTGGAGGAATCAGAGACCTTCAAATTCACCAACAAAAGAACCTCCCCTTAAGGTGGTATTCACTTGGAAGTGGTGTAAATTGGAGGGCTCCTGCTGCCTCCAAAACCATGACACGAAACGTATTCCTATATAATAACATTGAGGTCGTCTGTTTTCTTGCACAGTTTGGAGGAATCAGAAGTCATCCAATTTACCAACAACAGATTATCCCCTTATGTATATATAGTTTTATGATAAGATTAGAATTAATATAGTATACATATAGTATACATAGATAGTATACATATCTTGTGACTGTGTGTATCATTAATTCAATACAACGGTGGAAAGAGATTTTTGGTGAAGTTTAATTTAAGCTAAATATATATTACCCTTTTAAATATCCACAAAATACGTTCACATTGCAGTTTATAGATCCTAACTGTACAGGGAGTCAGTTGTTATTCATATCCTGTATGCCTGAAAATATTGTATGTATGTACAGTACATTCGTATTATTTGCCTAAGATTACTATGAGATTAAATGCAAGGAAAATTTGATGGTAAAACTTTAGGTGAGGATTAATCATATTTCACTACATCAAAATATTTTCATGCAATTTATACATTATTCTCTCTGCGCTGAAATTTAAAATGGATTATCTGGATTACTCTTTGTTTTTTACAGCCGTGATATCAATCCTTACTCTAACATTATTACACTTTACTTGATATTCGTACTGATTTGTTATACATGGAATAGATAAAGATAGATACAGTGTTGATAGATATTGAATCATGCAACTCAAAGCTGTAATTAACTAGGAAGATTTAATTGATTTTGTTCAATAATTATTTTTTTTCCTAAGGTCTCCCTGTGGTTATTAACTTTCTTATACTTCTTAATTGCATCAAATTGGTTGGTATTATCGCACATTCATTATATCACATTATTGGCAATCAACAACAACCGGGAACAAAATATTTTACACCTTGAACGGAACACGTGAGCATAATTTAAAAAAAAAAAAAAAAAAATTACCCACCCCGTTTCCTGATATTATTGGCTAATTGACCTTGTATGTATCCCTTATCGATCTGACTCACCTTATCATTTTGTTTTCCTTCCCGTAACTGACTCGGGATAAAAACACCATCCAGGCCGCCCGGGGAGGTAACCACAAAACACTCGCTATATCACACACGAAAGAATAGGAAATAAGTTAAAATGCTGGGTACGAATCCTTGACATACTGAACTGAATTATAAATATGTTGTGTGTATACGAGGAGAGAGAGAGAGAGAGAGAGAGAGAGAGAGAGAGAGAGAGAGAGAGAGAGAGAGAGAGAGAGAGAAACACACACACAAGGAAATAATTAATAGAAGAGGAACTTTTATTGATGATTTTCAGGTCCAGTTTCCTCAAGTTATACAAAAAAATGAATATATAATTATAAATCTACAGTGTTCCTCTCCTCTGTCACACTCCTTTTCTTCACACTCACTCGCCTTTTCCACGCTTTACTTCCTTCCTTCCTTCCCCACGCCTTCACTGCAACTCCTTTCTCTCCTCATTTTCCTTCGTCCAAAAATGGCCACCACAAGGAAACGTCCCTAAAATTCTGGAAATGTGTTTGACCCTTGAGTCCCCGGGGATAAATTGTCGGACTTTTTATGGGGCTGTGTTTCGTTTCCTGATTTTGGTTCTCTCGGGTGCGTGATGACAACAAACAACAATGACCAAAATACCACCTTGAAATATTCACGCCAAAACCACGACGAATAAACACGGGATTTGCGGGACTCGAAATTGAACAAACAAACAAACAAACAAACAAACAAACAACTTGGCTTGGCGGAGAATAAAAGGGTTAAGTAAATTTCAGCTGACTTCACTTATCTCCTCCAATTATAGCGTGAGGAGTCTTTGTTTAACTGACAGACAGACAGACATGACTTGTGTGGAAACGAGATGATGTGATAAGAGTTTGCCAATAGTAGAAAGGCATAATGGCATGTCTTGGAGTTTGGAGGGTGATTTGCATTTGTGTGAGTAATTATTATCTGCCGTGGAAGGAACCCATGCACTCTCTCACGCAAGCAAGACGCATGTGTGAGTCGTATAATATTTTACCCATTTTATTGCTTCAAACAACATCTGCATGGTACTTGATGTGTACAGTCGAGGGAAGGAGTTCTGATCCACTCGCCAGTCCATGGGCGTGCGTGCCTGAAATGTATGAAACCTGAGAATGAAGGGGATTATTTTCACACGAGAGAGCCACAGTATAATCTGACGAAGCGACGAGTCCTTCAGTGGTAAAGATATAGTAAAAGGTACAAAAACTGGAACAATAAAGTAAGTGATAAAAGGACCAGTTACACCAGCAGCAGTACCAATAATAATACACATAATACTGGTCATTAAGATGGTGTCAGGATTGCAAGAACTTGTCTGTTTTATCATATGTTTTGCTTAATATTTTGGCGATATCAAGTTTTAATTTAATGTTGCATTTTGTATTTAGATTGACCCATTTTGATGACTCATGGTGATTAGCAAAGTCCTCCCCAAAGTCACGATCTTGTCTAACATTAGCAATTAGCTTAAGAACCCTGTGATCATGTATGAGAATTGGAGGCTTCTGATTCCTCCTGATTATGCCACGAAACACGCTCCTTCCCTATACGTGGTGTTTCGTTGCAATATTTGAAGGACTCATTTACCTCCAATTTTCTGACTATATCACAGGGCCCCTTAATAGCCAGGACGTGTAGCCATCAAACCAGTCATTATTCTCATTCATTTCTCCCATAATTTGTTGCTTGCACAATCATAGCCCTGGGGTTTCTGTTCTATATTTGGAAAGGCGAAAACTAAAATCATGGGGTCCACTTGAGATGGAAAGAGTGAGAGAGGTGAAAGACTGTCACGTGAAGAGGATTATTATTGTCAGTGTAAATATCTTAGGGTTCACAGGCCTTCCCTTCAATAAGAATGATCGTTAAGTGACAGGCTGAGAATAGAGTAAAAGTGATCAGCCATTGTGTAAAGGTTATCAGTTCACATATCCAGTTTCTCTTGCAATTTTGCCTCCAGTGTCTACAGATAAAGTCGGCCGTCAAATATAATCCATTAGCGTCGATACAATTGGCAACAAAAACCCGTGGGAGGAGGTGTTTGGCGAGGGGGTCATGGAGGGGGTCGACCTTCCACGGCTGGCAAATGTGGGGAGATGAGGCTGGGATGTGAGTGAAGGAAGACATGGAAGGAGATGAGGTTTATTGTGTGTAATGAATGGGATACACGAGGGAGGATAGACGGAGATGAAACTGTGGGGAAATGAGGCTGGGATGTGAGTGAAGGAAGACAT
>JAWQEG010003269.1:0-2500 GCA_033782935.1 Petrolisthes cinctipes | reverse complement strand
TAATAATAATAATAATAATAATAATAATAATAATAAAAATTATAAATAATAATAATAATAATTATCATTATTATTATTATTATTATTATTATTATTATAATAATAATAATAATAATTATTATAATAATAATAATAATAATAATAATAATAATAATAATAATAATAATAATACGTTTCATGGTGTGTGTCGAAAATCTTCATCCTTTTTGTATATAATAATTTTTCTCATGGGGTGGATCAAAATTCTACTCCCAGTTTTGTCTCTTCATCGATTAGGTTTGGTCGTATATATATATATATATTTTTTTTTTTTTTTTTTTTTTTTTTTTTCACTCTGTATCTTTTCGTTCAAGTAGATTTCTCGTGTGTGGACGAGTACGTATGTTGCTGTTTGAAAATTCTTTGTATTTCATCATATGCCTTTGGTTTCTCATTTTCTTCTTTTTCACCGTTCATCTCCTCCTCTCCCTTCTTCTTCTCTCCATTCTTTTCCTTCTCTCCCTTCATTTCCTTCGCTTCATTCTTTTCCTCCTCTCCTCTCCTTTCTTCTTCTTTCCCTACTTTCCCTTTTCTCCCTTCTTCTTCTATTCCTTCCCTCCCATCGTATTCTTTTCCTTCTCCTACTTGTCTCCCTTCATCTCCTCCTCCTCTCCCTTCTTCTCTTACTTCCCTCCCTCCCCTCCCTTCTTCTCCAGCTCCTCCTTCAAAGCGATCAGAGCAGGTTGGACCAATACCCTGTAGATCACACAATAACTAATGACTTAATAACACGGAGGACCACGATCAACATACCCACTTGTGTGCTCTGTAAACCAACCCAACTCACTCACAACACACTCAGTCCTTACTCATACCCAACGCACTCATACCTTACTCACACCCAACTCACACCCAACACACTCATACCTTACTCACACCCAACACACTCATATCTTACTCACAACACACTCATTCTTTACTCACACCCAACTTACTCACAACATACTCATACCTTACTCACACCCAACTCACTCACAACACACTCATACCTCCACCTCATACCTTCCCTCATACCTCTGCATCATACCTCCTCATCATACCTTCCCCTCATACATCCCCCTCATCCTCTGTGCTGGGATGAGGGGACAGACTCACTCACAACACCCTCATCGTCCCTCATACCTCCTCCTATGTGCTGGAGAGGGGGTGAATGACCAACTTCACTTACAACCCCCCACTCCACCCCTCGCATACCTCCTCCTATGTTCTGGGACTTCAATCACAATCTCTCTCCTCTTGAATTAAAATATTTCATTAACTCGATAGAATGGTTAAGGGAAGAGTATACTTTTGGTACATTGGAGTGCCATTATTCCTCCAAAGTATGGCACCAAGAAACAGAATCAAATTAGCAAAAATACTAGTAGACTGCTGTTGCTTGGAATAGTTTGGAGGAATCAGTTGCTCCAGATTTACCAAAAGTATACCTTATGAAGTGGAGCCTGTATTGTCGTCGCTTTACTACCGTCTGAAAAAGCTGTAGAACACGTCGTCAAAAAAAAAAAAAAAAAAAAAAAAAAAAACTTCTCATTGGATTCTATTACTTAACTATGCTGTTGTATACTCTTCATAAATCAATGGTATATGGTACAACATTTTATTTCCAATCTTGAATAGATGAAAATATTGTAGTTGCATAATTTCGTTTATAGCCTATATATATTTAAACTCTTTGGGAATGTGTATTGGTATATTTGGATAATGGACAAAGGAAGTGCTCGAGATTATATTGTTATACACACACACATACACAACACAATCAGAGGAGAAGAGATAAACTGTGTGACCTTAGCAAGATGACCCTAGACTAGAGCATCAGCAGACGACCCTTCACCTTACACTCCCTACACCCCTCACCCCTCACCTCTTGACACCCTCACCCCTCATCACAGACACTCACTCCTCCTTCTATCCCCTGCGACACTCTCACCCCTCTCTGCAGACACCCCGACCCTTCACCCTACACACCACCACCCCTAACATCACACCCCCCTCACGCCTACCTCACCCCAGACACCCCCCACCTCTAACATCACACACATCTCACCCCAGACACCCCCCCCGCCCCTCCCCAGACACCCTCCCACCCCTAACATCACACAACCCTCACCCCAGACACCCTCCCACCCCTCACCCCAGACACCCCCCCCCCACCCCTAACCATCCCTCTCCCCACAACACCATGAGGTACTGGGGCCAAGCGACACCCGACCTCAGAAAATGGACTCGTTCTCCCCTATCAGATGAAGGGAACAATTACGATTATTTATGCCTACACGCCACACGTCATGCCGCCCATTTCCCAGTCTCTGAGGAACCCGGCAACATTCCTTCCTCCTCCTGGTCCCCGGCACTAAGAAGCAACATCCTAAACTAACCCCCTACACACACACACACACACACACACACACACACACACACACACACACACACACTCATGCATTAAAAGGGGGAAACATTT
>JAWQEG010003268.1:2500-59550 GCA_033782935.1 Petrolisthes cinctipes | reverse complement strand
TTCTTATCGTATTCATTGAAAATGTCATTTAAAAAGTCTAATAGGTTCGTTAGGCAAGAGCGTTTATTACGAAAACCGTGTTGAGTGTCTCTAAGTAAGTTGTTTTCCTCTAAGTGATTTGTAAGTTTATCTCGTATGATTGTCTCTAGCATTTTGCATACGACTGAGGTTAGGCTGATAGGGCGATAGTTGCTAGGTAGAGATTTGCTGCCTTTTTTAAATATTGGTGTTACGTTAGCGAGCTTCCATTCGTCAGGTATTGTTCCGGTGTGTAAAGAATAGTTAAAGAGCAGAGTCAGAGGTTTTACTATTTCACTTTTCGCTTCCTTTAATACGCGAGGGGAGATCGTGTCTGGGCCAGGTGACTTATTTACATTTAATTTATCAATACATTTTATTACGTCCCTTTCTGTAATGCTGATATTACTTAATACCTCGGTGTTTTCATTTTGGACTGTTGTTTCTGTTGGTATATCGTTCGGGTTTTCTATAGTAAAGACTGATGCAAAGAAAGTGTTAAGGATACCACTCATTCGCTCTTCATCTGTAGTAAAGTCCCCATTCTCATCAAGTAGTGGTCCGATAGTTGACGTGAGTACTTTCTTATGCCGAATATAACTGTAGAACTCTTTCGGGTTTGTCTTACTTTGATTTGCAACGTGTTTTTCAATGGTAATTTTACTCTGTTTGATTAACTTTTTGGCTTTTCTTCGTAAGTCTGCAAACTTGGCCCGCTCGCTATTGTCGTTTGTGATTTTTACTCTAGTGTGGGCGTTCTTTTTGGCGAGTAAACAGTCAGCTATGTCTTTACTCCACCACTTGGGCTTTAAATTTTGTGCTGAACGTCGGTTTTTTAACGGTATGCTGTCTTTAACCGCTTTTGTGTACGCATTAATGAAAAAGTTCCATTGTGTATTAATGTCAATAGTGTCTCGCAGACATTTCCAATCGGTATCTTTTAATATCGCACTGAGTTGGTGAAAATTAGCTTTTCTAAAGTTGGGGATTTTTTCGTAACTGTAATTTATTTCACTTCTATTGAAATTTATACTGAATGTGATAATGCGGTGGTCGCTATTAGTAAACTCATCACCCACGTTAATATTCCCTATCAAGTCTTCTTTAGTTGCAAATACTAGGTCAAGAACGTTATTTCCACGGGTTGGACTATTAACAAACTGGATAAGGGAGCTCTCTTGCAAGTTAGTATAAAGGTCTTGTCCATAGTGAGCTGATAATGGTTCTCCCCACTTTGATACTGGTAAATTAAAATCGCCAAGAATTACGGCCTCTTGCGTGTTACTCATCTCGTTAATTTGCTCATAGATATCACGGTCGGTTTGTACTGGTTGAGCTGGGGGTCTGTATAATAAGGCTAACAAAAGTTTCATCCCGAATTTATTTCTAATGAGTATATATAGTGTGTCTACGTTAGCGATATGGGGCTTTGATAATAAGATCGGTTTGAGGTCATCTTTAATATATAATAGGACTCCGCCTCCCCTTTTATTTGTTCGACCTTTCTCAAATATTGTATAGCCGGGAATTTTATACTCTGCTAGGAAGTCTCTGCTTTCGGTATTTAGCCACGATTCTGTTATGCCGATTATATCGTAATTTTCTGTGAAAGTTAATTCCTCTAAATCTGTAAATTTGTTATGGATGCTGCGAGCGTTAACGTAAAATACCTTTAAGCTGTTTCGGTTTATTCTGTTTATTCGTTTTACGTTACCTGACCTTGACGTACCTGGGCAGACCCGTTTTTTGTACGATGGTTGATGACCGCATCGTTAAGCAAACGTCCTAAACGGGCTGCTCCTACCTGATTCAGATGGACACCATCATCTGAGAACAACGAGTCATCAAAATAAAAATTGTCCCATGTGTTGACGAAATCGACGTTCTCCTCGTTGCAGATGTTGGCAAGTCGTCGGTTGATACTAGTAGCGGTGTTGAAGAAACGGGTGTCTGCTTGTCTGCGGGGGATGATTCCAGAAAGTATGATGTTGTTCGTCTTTTCCTTGAACTTCGCAATCATCTGTCGGTACTTGTTGAGGAGCTCCTCCGATCTGGTCTTCAATACGTCGTTGGTTCCGACGTGGATGACGTACGTGGTGTTGTCGGGGGCCAGGCTTGTCACTTCGTCCACTGAGTCAATCACGTCGTCTAGGCCGCCACCCGGGATGCAAAATCGCTTCCTCGACTTGGGTGCTCGGCCACAAAACTCGGTGAGTTGACCCCTTACCATAGAGTCACCAACCAGCCTGGCCTCGGTGTCGTCTTCGTCGTCGTCTTGGGCCAGGATCTTGAAGCGGTTTTGGCACGTAGTGATGGGTATAATGTTCCTTGTGGGTCGAATGTTGTTCCTGACAACGCGGAATTCCTCCCGTGGAGAAATGGAAATTGCTGATGGTGCCGATGACGGTAAAGGTGTGGTTGGTGGTGCCGGTGAAGGTGAGGGTGTGGAGGCAGTCTGTACAGGGGCAGTGTCAACGGGTACGGCAGGCGATGGTGTCACTCCTACGTTGAGTGTGGTGAATTCTTGCAGCGTTTCCAGTTTCTCACTCAAGGCATCGATCTTGCGCAGTGCTGCCTTCAAGTCCTCTCGTAATTGGCAGAATCTACAAACAAGGACGTCTCTGTTCGCGAAAATTGTAGGGCCGAAAGTTCCGGAGAAGGTCGAACAGGTTAGTTGGGGTGCCATGGTGATAGTTATTAATTTAATTATTAATTAATTTATTAAATTTCTTATTAATTTCTTAATTTCTTAATTTATTAATCAATATTAATTTATTTATTACTTTATTTATTAATTAATTAATTTATTTTTTATTTATTAATTTATTAATTTATTTATTAATTTATTAATTAATTTATTTATTAATTTATTTATTAATTTATTTATTAATTTATTTATTAATTTATTTATTAATTTATTGAATTACTTATTAATTTATTAATTAATTTATTTATATTTATGAATTTGTTAATTTATTTATTAATTTGTTAATTTATTTATTAATTGATTTATTTATTAGTAAATTTATTAGTTTATTTATTTATTAATAAATTTATTTATTAGTTAATTTATTAGTTTATTAATTTAGTAGTTCATTAATTTATTAGTTAATTTATTAGTTCATTAATTTATTAGTTCATTAATTTATTAATTAATTTATTAATTACTAATTAATTAATTTATTTGTTTATTATTAATTATTAATTTATTAATTTATTTACTAATTTATTTGTTAATTAATTAATTAATTTCAACTTGATGAGGGTAGGGGGAGATGTATGAAATGTGGAAGTACAGACTGGAAGTGGGGGTTTGGGGGAGGGGACTATAGGGAAAAGGTTTAGGATCGGTTGGGTTGTTGAAATGAGAGGTGGGGAGTTGGGGTAATTACCAAGGAGAGGTGAGGTGAGTTTGCTGGGATTAGCCAGGCGTGGTTAGTGTCAGTAGGGAGGGGGGATTAAGGTGAGGTGAGGTGAAGTGAGGTGAGGTATAGGAGGGACAGGTACAGAGGGAAGGGCAGGGTGAGGTTGGACAAAGGTGTGTAGGGATAAGGAGGTATTAGTGGCAGGAGGGTAGGTCAGTAATTACGATATATATATAAATATATATTAAATATTTAGTTCCAGGCCTGTATAAATAGAAATAATACTAATCACAGTATAACAGACAACAGTACAATACAAAGGTTAGTTAAAAAGAATTTAGGAGAATGGAAAAGGACGGTTATAAAGATTAATTAGATGGTACGGAAGGTATTATGCAAGTATGTATGCCTGTAAAAATGGAATTAATTATAAAACACAGTAGACAACATAAAATAGAGTAGAACAGACTTATAGCATAAACCTGAAATTACGTTAGTATGGAATAATTATAAAAATACAAATGTAGAATTAATTATACACGGTAGGGAACAGGAAACACAATAACAATAACTGACGTGTAGACTAATAAATAAAATAGCACAATGTATAATGTATAATTATAAAAATATGACTAGGTCAAGAGAAAAGAAAAAGAGCCGGGAACACAGGAACGTGTAGACTAAAATAAAGAAATGAAACAGTCGTATAATTTAAGCCTGAAATAACAATAATACAGAATTATATAAATGCAATTGTCTAGACAAATATAATAAAATATAGTAGAATATAGTACAATGCTGAAAAAGGGCGCTATAGATGTGTCGACAGGGTTAATTCAGGTGAGGAGAGAGAGAGAGAGAGAGAGAGAGAGAGAGAGAGAGAGAGAGAGAGTTACATAGAGTTACATAGAGCACAACAGACCTTACGGTCCAAACGAGGTGACCTGATTAGAAGGTTACTGGTAGAGAATGAATTACTCCCCAGTGATAGTCGTAGGTAAGGATAGCAAAGTAGAAGGCTCTCTCCCCACCCTCCAGTCCTTCCGGCCTGAGCCGTACAGGAAATAAAGTCAGGAATGGGAACCTTGTGGGGTTGGCAGAAATACTCCACAAGGAAATTTTATAGGAAAGATAGAAAGTAGGTGAAATTTGGCTAACTTGCCACCTGTAATGGGCAAAAATTATTCATTAGTAAACATTGTAAGTCGGGGATTAGACGCAAGGTGTTTATCTAAGCGACGTTTGAAGCTGTCTATGGTGTTACAGTCTATTACATTACGGGGAAGCCCATTCCATAAGTTGACGACTCGGTTAAAAAAGAAATTCTTTGATTCGTGCGAATTAAAAGATTTACCTATGATTTTGCAGCCGTTTCCTCTCGTGTAGTTCGATTGATCAATAGTGAAATATTTGGTGCAGTCCATATTATCTATGCCTTTGATTATTTTAAATACCTGGATTAAGTCACCTCTCAGTCTACGTTGTATCAATGGGAATAGATTTAATTCGCTTAGCCGCTCATCGTACGTTTTATTTCTCAGACTTGGTATCATTTTAGTAACTCTACGTTGGACTCGTTCCAATTTTGCTATATCTTTCTGGTAGTACGGGCACCAGGCTTGAACACAATACTCCATAAGGGGACAGACCAAGGAATTATACAATGTGAGGATTGTGTCTTTAGATTTAAACTCGAATGCTCTGCCGATAAAGCCGATAGTTTTATTTGCTTTCTTAATTACTTCCGTACACTGCTGACTGGGTTTTAGGTTACTTGATACTGTTACCCCTAAGTCTGTCTCTCGATCCACGCTTTTAAGTTGCTTACCATTTAATGAGTAGTTTGCTGTTACGTTACGATGTCCGATGTGGAGCACTTTACATTTATCTGAATTGAAGGACATTTGCCAAGTTTTCGCCCAATTTGACAATTTATCGAGATTATCTTGCATTTCTTTAGTCTGTGCGTTAGTGAGTACTGTATTTGCAATTTTGGTGTCGTCGGCAAACTACGATATTATACATGAGAGGCCTTCGTCTATGTCGTTTATGTAAACTAGGAATAGGATTGGCCCTAAAACTGACCCCTGTGGCACCCCGCTCGTAACATCAGTCCAACTAGAAGATTTTCCATTTATTACCACGCGTTGTTTACGGTTGCTTAGCCAATTCTCTATCCATCTTACGGTATCGCCTTGGATTCTGTGTGATTTTAATTTAGTTATTAAGCGTTTATGGGGAACTTTGTCAAAGGCATTTTGGAAATCTAGATAAATTATGTCTACTGCTTTATTCTTATCGTATTCATTGAAAATGTCATTTAAGAGAGAGAGAGAGAGAGAGAGAGAGAGAGAGAGAGACTTATTTGCACAATAGAAACACTACATCAAGATACAATCACCATCCCTTTACCCTTCCTCCATCCCTTCCTTTCTAACGCTTTCCGCTTCACCTTCAATCTCTCTCATTTTCTATGTTTCCCTTTCTCGTCATTTACTCTTACTCCTCCTGCTGCTGGTGCTCCTCATTAATTAAGACCCATCCTCTCCGCTTATCATTTTGCGGCGGCCCTCATTATATAACAACATTGTGATTCATGTCGTTAATGATGCAAGGTTTCCTGCAACCCCGCTTGTCAATCATCATTTTCTTTCTCACAATACTCTAGCCAGCCAGCCAGCCAGCCAGCCATACTTATCCGTCTCTCTGTATGTCAACTTTCCACAAACGAACCCCATCCATTAAAAAGGCCTTGACACCTGGTATAATGAAGTCCTTAAAAAGACGGAGATAAAAAAAGTGGCTTTAAGTCGAGACGTGTTTATCCATCACCACATCACAAGTGTTGGCTTATAATGTTTCCTTAGAGAGTTGAGTTCTCCTTCTAAACTTTTTACTGTTATTTTTCATTCTGTCTATTTATAGAATTACCAAAGGCATGGTTCTATTTTATAATACATCTTATGCAACCACTCTAATTCCACAGATCATTATTACTATAAAATACAAAGCAATCATATTCCCATTTTGCCACAACTTTCTCGCATAACGTACACAGTAATGACTTCCACGATATTCAGAGTTATTATTGCTTATGTATATATGTGTGTATCCAGTAGTGTTAATACTTAAAATACATAACTTAGCAGAATCAAACACATAAACTCTCAACTGCAATCCTCTTCTCTTTTAAGTGTCTTCTAAGGGCCTCTTTCTCTTTTAAGTGTCTCCTAAGCACCTCTCTACCACCCCCTCTGGTCACTTCAACACTCTCTTTGGCTCCTGGTCACTCACTCACCCATTCTCCACCCCACTTCTGCCCTTTCTCGGCAACTGAAGCTAATTATGTAATCGGTTTAAAGGAGATACATTATATTCTTGGACTGAAACCTTACACTGACCACCACCACCACCATCACCTTCCTCACTCCACTTACTTATGATTGATTGTCTACATCACTGGTTACCTTCAATTGCTACCACGCCTTTGGAGAGCACATAGTACAGTCGGCGGCAAAAGTTCTGTCGCCTCAAAAAATAAAAAGCATAATCAATTGAATAAATATATTCATGCACCTTACAACATCACAATATCCAAGGGGCAAAAAAAAAAAAATATATATATATATACTTCTCTGGTTCTTCAACGAGCATGTTAAGATTATATTTGTTTAGTGTATTTCATGACGTGGCAGATGTGGCCACACGACTTTTGCAGCCGACTGGATTTATTTTCCGGTGGAACGTAATAATTACTGATCAGGATTAAAAATACCACATAATTACATTCATTCGAAATATTTCTTCCTTTTACTACGGTGCAGTTTCAATGTCAGAGACGAAATGTAATCTCAAGTAATTGAGTTATTAGTTATTATATCGGTAATAATAATAATAATAATAATAATAATAATAATAATAATAATAATAATAATATGGTAATAATAAATATTTTTTTAAACTCTAAACGCAAACACTACATAGCTGGATGTCTAACCGCCTGGAAAAGAAATTTATAAAATGGTATATATACATTTTAGCGACTTAAGGGGACAGTATACGTTTGGTACATACATTAGAGCGTCTTGATTCCTCCAAATTATGCCAGAAAACAGGACCAGCTGAACAAAAATAATGGTGGCCTGTTGCTGGGAATAGTTTGGAGGAATCATTATCTCCCAAAATGCCAAAACTACACCCTCTCCTTAGGATGTGAAGGCAATATAGCAAAGTGATAGCATACAGACACTGCGGAAATCTGACACCTGCATCACACACCTGTCTCTGGGCCGGTGGTATTCACAAAACATCTTAGAGTTTGGATCTGTTCGTATGTTTCCATTAGTGTCCTCACCATACTGTTTGAGGCTCATTTCGAAGCAGTGAATGGTTTTGCTATGCTATTTGTATGAGCTGTTTATTATGATTTCGAAGCAGTGCCGTGTCTTATTAGTCCTTGCCACGAATAAACTCTTCCGAGCAAAATTTTAAGTTAAAAGTGACCTTTGCTTTTGTGAATTCGGGCCCTGGTGTCCACTGAAGTAATCCCCGCACGTGCTTTGATAGTGTGAAGCTCTGAACAACTGGTAAACACACACTGGATTGACAAGGCTATGTGCTAAAGGAATATACAAGAAACCCTTTAATCTTGTGAAACAGTTCTCTTTGCCAGTGTCTTTCACCAGCAAGTTTGGCAGAATATTTTCTTCTTTTATTATCCAGTGTCTCTTCTGAGATACCACCGTTCATTATACAGTATATTTGCCTGAATTCAAGGCACTACTCGGAGACATCCCTTTCAGATTCTTTAGCTTACATGTCTTTATTACTTGTTATGGTTATAACTAATAACGCTAAAACTGAATTAACAATCGCGTCTTACGCACACGCACACGAACAAGCACAGACAACATGCACACACACACACACGAATAGGCACAGGCAACATGCACACACTCACACGAACAAGTTTCTTTGTAATTTTTTTTCCAGGAGATTCAGTCATTTATCTTCATGCCAAAATAATTAATGGATCTTTTGAATTTCCACAAAAACAGCGTGATGCTGAAATAGTATGTCCGAGATGATAAACTGTTTGCGAGGGTATTTCCCTCTCCCGTTAGATGCAATTGTTCTTTATTCAATGGAAACTCAGTGTTCTAAGTTTGTCCCAGAAGATGACTCCACTCGGGCAGGGCAGGAGTGAAATGCTTGTTGGGGAAAGGGGGAGAATGAGGTAGTATATAATATAGTAGTATACAGGGGTACAAGGAGTCTGTCTGTCTGTCTGTCTGTGGGTGAGAAACAATCGCAGGAAAAATGGGCAAAAGATTGACAAGAACCGGTAGGACGGAGGAGAGATGGCAAGGGAAGGCTATATATTGGGTTTCAGCGTGGAGTCTCACCTTACTGGGAAAAGAACAAAGACAGTCTCCTGGAAGGAAGGTAAGAAGGACAAGGAGCTTTGAAAGGACCAACAGAGATGAAGGAGCTGCTATAGACACACATGCAGATCCGTGTATAGAAGAATCATTAAGAAGAACAAAGGTAGTTTCGGGGAACGTAAGAAGGACAAGGAGGGAAGAACCAGGGATAATGGAAGTATAAACACACATCGAGTTCCTTTTTGGTAGCAGGGAATGGTGTGATTTATCATTAACCTCTAATAACCCAATAATTAACAATATACTCGTAGATAAGACGATTTGGGAAGATTTTTTTGACATTATTTTCAACGTTGTACCCTATCATATTTAATATTTTTGCAAAACACAGGTTATCATGAATTGGAACACCAGCGTTATATTCCTTGACACTAGCGTTCATCGACTATAAATCTGAGATAGTTCTATTTAATTACTGCCTAACGACCGGCCGCCCTGATGGTCATTAAAGTAGATAACCACTAATGGGCAGAAGTTGAGGAGCCACTTTTTGCTTGCTGATTTACTCATTGTTTATTACATTATCAGTATCTCAGCTGAACAATATCAACGATAATGATATCATAAATTATTGTCATACACGAGGATTAAACAAGTATTTATTTAATACGTTTAGTACACTTCACGTCAGTCTCGGTTCACTTCTTACTTCTTTACTCTTCATTCTTCTCCAAAACTTTTATATACCTGTTGGGTAAATAAAAGCACTAGACTAGTAGAGTTTGCTCAATTTACTTCCAAAATGTTTGACTGACTTGATGGTAAAATTCAGTTACGTTATATACTGTAATCTGTTGTTACTCGGTCTCATTTAATGATTAATAGATTCAACATAGAGTGTGGCAACAGCCCGGTGTCATGGTGATTTACCAGACAACGGGGTGTCTATGATAGTACTTTAGTCAACTTACGGAACTGTTTGACTTATTCTCTGCGCCAGGAAGAAAACTTCTTTTTCCTCTTTTTTGTTCAAAGGTTCTCAACCCGCCTGGTTACCTTTCAAGCAATCTCTTATGTCCCTGACCTAATATCTTATGAGTTTTTTCTCCTCAAGAACCGCTGGAATATTGCCAGTATTTGTCCTCCGGCTGGAGGAGCTGACAATGGTGCTTTTCTTTGAGGGAGTTCTTCCCTCCAGTTGTCCAGTTGATGAACCCAGTTATCGACAAACTCTGTCCTTAACAACTCATTCTATCAACAGACACTTATATTAGTTACTTCTCAAGTAACAGCCAAGCAAACAGATTCTGCCTGTGAGCCTAAAACACCTTCAGACTCGTCCCCTGCAGCTGTATAGCCTACCTACCAACATCGTACCTAACTTCTTGCCAGCAAACTGTCTCATCACCAGCTAGTCACATACTAGCCTTCAGTTATTACCAGGCAGCAACTAAGAATACTGTACATCTCCAACTCTTGGCCTCAAACCTTAGGCATCTCCAGTATCAACCTTGACTTCAAGATTCAACTCAGAGATGAGTGCTATCTGTGCCATGAGTGGGAGTTGGTGCTAGAGCTGACGTATTCCTCGAACGTGATCCCGACCAGGCAACGAAGTGCCTATTTATACCACTTTATTTATGCTGCCTACAGTTAATTGTAACTTTATTCACTATCTTTGAACAAAATGTAAAGTGCGATAAATATAACAATAGCTAAATTTTTCGCACATCTTTTGATTTGTAATTGCTCACATTTCTCTAAAATTGCAACACAGGAAATCACCAGCCCAAAACCGCACCTACGGATGTATAATAATAATAACAACATATGTATTCAAACACACTCTCACATATACTAAAAGCAAATGCATTATCATTCTGTCTACCATACGTGCTGTGAATGTAAGCTGTGTTTAAACAAACAAACAAACAAACAAACAAACAAACAAACAAACAAACAAACAAACAAACAAACAAACAAACAAACAAACAAACAAACAAACAAACAAACAAACAAACAAACAAACAAACAAACAAACAAACAAACAAACAAACAAACAAACAAACAAACACACTCACTCACTCACTCACTCACTCACTCACTCACTCACTCACTCACTCACTCACTCACTCACTCACTCACTCACTCACTCACTCACTCACTCACTCACTCACTCACTCACACACACACACACACACACACACACACACACACACACACACACACACACACACACACACACACACACACACACACACAACAACAACAACAACAACAACAAACACAAACAAACACAATCACACACACACACAGAACCACAGCAACAACAACAAGAGCCAGACCAAGCAGAGGGTTGAGGATTGGACTTGCTCATCATTCTTCCAGTTGCGTCTCTCAACACACTGCCAGTGCTAACGACTTAATGCCGCCCCAAGGTGTTGTGCCAAACCTGTTCCCACCCAGCCGCATCGCCACAGGTTCTCTCTCACTTGGGGCATGGGAGAAGATGGGGTGCTGTCGGGGGTATGGGAGGAGTAGTGGGGGAATGGGATGAGTAGTAGGGGAATGGGATGGGTAGTGGGGGCATAGGGACGAGTAGTAGGGGAATGGGATGGGTAGTAGGGGCATAGGGACGAGTAGTAGGAGAATGGGATGGGTAGTAGTGGCATAGGGACGAGTAGTAGGGGAATGGGATGGGTAGTAGTGGCATAGGGACGAGTAGTAGGGGAATAGGGTGCTGTCGGGGGCATGGGAGGAGTAGTGGGGAATGGGATGGGTAGTAGGGGCACAGGGACGAGTAGTAGGGGAATGGGACGAGTAAGGGAATGGGACGAGTAAAGGAATGGAACAAATAGGAGAATGGAACAAGTAGGAGAATAGGACGATTAGAGAAATGTAACGAGTAAGGGAATGAAACGAGTAGGGGAACGGGACAAGTAGTAAGAGAATGGAACAAGGAAAATCATGGGGACTTCGGGTTTCGACAGAAGTTTTGGAGTGTGTGCCGGAATCTGGTACAAGAGCAAGAATATGAGAGGTGGATGACACTTTTGGAGCGTTACTGGATGAGCAATAATGAATGGAAATAATAAGGGGATGGATTGAAGAACGGGATTTTGAATAGTGTTATGGATAAGGTGATTGGATAAAGGTTAAATACGATTGGTTATGTGAACAATATTTGGATTGGAGGGGAAGGTGCCATGCTATACAGGAAGTAGAGGGAATTTGTGCATACGAGTGTCATCAGGGTAGACTCGTGATACATAATTTCTAACCAGAGTGTGAGGAGCAGAGAGCTTCGAATCGCCTGGTATTGCTCATTTCCCCACCCAGTACACCTATGCAGGGTATATGTGGTGCCTGCCGTTCGTCTCTGGTCAGGGATTACGTATCACGAGTGTACACAAGGCCAGGAAGGACTGTAGAGATGCATGGTGTACTGAACCAGGAGTAGACGGAACTGTCGCCCATTCGGTGTGAAGCGTTGTTCGTTTTGCTGGGGTTCTTCTTCTCGTGCCTTAAAATTTCCGTGCTCCTTCGTCAAAAACAGGAAGAGGCGGATCTGTCGCTAACCATATCCTTTCACTATTTTTGTAATTGCTTTGATGTTTAAGTTTTGTCTTTGTACTCCTTGTCCGATGAAAATGATAAAGGAAACAAAATTTCCACATACAAAAATTGCTCTTTCTCGTCTTCACAATTGTATTTCTTCTAAATTCGCACTCTAAAAGACGTTTTAAAAGAGAGCTAATGTTTCTTATATTCCCTTTCAATAAGACACCACAATTCTCGTAGTTTGTTTTATAAGCATCAGTTAAGAGTTAGCCCCCAGGCAGAGCACAGAAGAGAACATCACTTATTCCCAGCCTGGTGTACAATATTCAGTGCTTGGCACAGAGGGCAGAGAGAGAGGCCTCAGGCTGTGTCCCACGCTGCTCTGTTTACCCTCCAAGCCAAACCATCCAACTGGTCCGTGGAGAACGGGGTGTAATGTGTACAACTCCCACCCGGCAGTTGTGCTAAAATGAAGCTCCCGTCACTATCATTACACAAAGAGAATAATAACTAATACTCTCTTTTATAGATTGCTTGTGTCTTGAATATTGGTCGAGTCATTGGTAATTACTTACTTGCCTCCCCTCACGAACTACTTTCACACGTTCTTCTTAATTATGTGATAGATATCTTTTTTTAAGGACCTATAATTTATACTAGAAAGATCAAATTAATAGTACCTTGGCGAGCAAGTTTCACCGTTACAAATTATGTACAGGTTCTTTCAGTATTAATTGAAGCATTTGGGAAATTTACTAGTATATGGTATTATGGATATTTATCGCATTGTAAATATTCGTTTGTCAGGCTATGTGGGCTAATCACCTTTGGCCCCCACAATGCATCAGTCCTAATATCATATTCTTACTTCATTCCTTATGTGCCAATCACCTCTGCATGGCCCCCACAATGCATCAGTCCTATTTTTCATATTCTTCCTTTATTCCTTGTTACTTCACACCTCATCCTCACCTCAGTTCACACCTCATATCTATGCTACATGCTGCCTCGTTCTAGTTCCACACCGGCTCATCTTAGTATCTCATTTCTCGCTTCAGTGTTCGTTGCCCCATCCCTCACTCTCTCATTAATTATTCATCTCTTCAATCCTCACCACCTCACCTTATATTTCACCTCCTCGGTCCTCACTCCTTCAGTTAATGGACAGACCACTTTGTTTGTAATGCAAATTCCGTGTGATCTGTTTACTAGTGTTCATCCCTGGCCCCCGAGTGGAACACATCTGTAGGTTTTCAAGCCACTAAGGTTACTAATTACTTAAGGAATCCTGTGATGTAGTTGGAATATTGAAGGTAAACGAGCCCTTCAAATATTGCCACGAAACACCACCTATATATGGAAGGAGCTTGTTTCATTGTATAGTCCGGAGGAATCATAGAAGCATCCAATTTTCATACACGATCACAGGGCCCTTTTATGTTTGTTCCTTGGGCCATATTCAAGAACATTCGTGGTGCATAAGATGGCGTGGTATCGGGACGATGGCTCCATAGAAAAATAACAGATACATCGTACCGGTAACACGCCATCGTAAACACCACCAATGATCTTGCATACGACCCAACATATTTCATCACTTGAATAATGGTGATGGTATACTACGATCAACATGGTCTCTGAAAAAGCTGCAATGCAATGTTAGTCTGAGTCACACTGTAGGGTTAAGGGGATAGTACACATTTTATATTTTGATGCCTTGATTCCTCCATAGTATGCCAGGAAACAGGACCTAACGAGCAAATATAATGATAGCCTGTTGCTTGGAATAGTTTGGGTGAATCAGTTACTCCACATTTACCAACACTGTACAGTCACGAGCATTAATAAGTATTCAAGTGTGCTTCGAATACCAAGAGACAGTAAATTAATACACAATAAGATCTCCATTGGAATTAGTTCATTGGTGAATTGGACTGTTCGAAGCTTCAACCAAAGCTGTATACTTATTAGTGCTCGTGACTGTACTGTATACCCCCTTATTCCCAGTTTTTTTATGCCTGGTTTATATATACTATTGGCCACAAGAATTCGTACACACCCTGTAGTTTTCGAGGGTTTACAACATATAGAAAAAAATGTCAGACTACGTAACTGCAATAACATATTATCATTAGGTTTGTTGCGTTGCTAATCAGCGAGTCACTTGGTAGACCATTCATTGCAGTACTTCCACAATAATGACCTCTCTCTCTCCATATAGCCTGTGTAAGAAAACCTGTGGCCAACTGTACCTGTGAACTTAGAGGGGGGATTCTCTTGTTGGTGAATTGGAAGGTCTATGATACAAAATGTGCCATTAAACAACAGATCCCCTATAAGAGTTCTTGAGGGCGACTGTTTTCTGGTATAGTTTGGAGGAATCAGTAGCCTTCCAATTTACCCAAAAGAAAATCATCTCCCCTTTCATAATGAGGGGCACTAACATTGTTTTGCAGATAAGCATACAGCTGCATCAATTAACACTTAAGGTTGGTTGCTGCAAGGTTGGTGTGTGTCTCTCGCGTTTTCATTTACATTAATTATATCACATGTGTTTGGTCGTAATCCAGAATATAGAGCGTTCAATGAAGTACCTAAAACGACAATTCTGATAATGCCCTTTTTTTTCAGTTTGGATCTATAATCATATTTATCACAATGGCCTAAAATTAAAGCACAGGGAATATGAGTTATAGAATCCACTGTAATCTTCATCCACAGACCAATATAATCAGTCACCCGAACCGCCGCCAGCACCACCACCAACAACATCACCACCACCATCATGGACACATTACTTTTCATCCTATCATTATTTCCAGTCGACATTAAAATACAGTAAAGGGGAGAAAAGCTACACAGCGTTGTTTACCAATTACGATTTCCAGAGGTCGAACCATTGCATTGTATCTTCACTCTTAATGGACACTTGCAGCAGAATTAATAACTCGTTTTCTTCCTTCTTTGTCCTGGCCATCTTTTTTTACCTTATCTTTGCCGTGCCGTGCCGTCTCTAAAGTCGCCCATTATCATCCCTCCAACAACACTGCTACCCACCCATCACTGTCAGGTTCATCCCTCTCATTGTACTGACGCGAACAATGGTTTCTGGCGGCAGTTAGTTTTTAAGAATCTTGTATATATTGTGGGTTAAAGTAATGTTTAAGATAAAAGTTAGCCTAACCTGTATTGAGTCAAGTCAGATAAACAATAATTCATGAAACTGAGAAGGCTTCAACGATCATTTGTTATGTTTCTTATAGCAATTTACAGGATCACAATAAACAGAAAACAATGGTCGAGATCCTGTATCCTCACCTGTATGCAATTTTCTGATGTTGGATGATCTTAGAATAAATTTACGATCTTCTCATCTCCTGCAACTGGACATCGATTCCTCTTTATGTCTTCCCGTGTTTAAAGAACCCTGTGATGTAGTAAGAAAACTGGAGATAAACGAGTCCTTCAAATATTGCCACGGAACACCACCTATATGGAAGGAGCTTGTTTAGTGGCATGATCAGGTGGAATCAGAAGCCTCCAATATCCATACACAATCACAGGGTCCTTAATTAATCGAACGCAAACGTATTTACTATGTGTAGAAAAGCTTGTCCCATTCATAACAGACCAAGACAATTATTCCTTCAGGTTTTATCTTTCGTTAGTAATACATACTTACAAATACATAAGACCTGTTTTGAAAGTAATTTATGTGTCTCTGCCTCACACTCAGTTAAACTAGTGATGCTTTGGGAAGAAAAATAAACAATGTGACACTTTAATCATTATTTTATGCATACCACTCTGTCACATGTATTAGAAATCATACTTCTCATCACAGTTCATAATTATGCTAAGAAGGATTATGGCTATGGTGTATGATGATGGTTGATGATAATGAAAAGTGGCAACGATTGGAAGTGTGGCAAAATTATACAAGCCCTTATCGTAACATCTATCTCCTTTTACATTTTTTGTTTATGATCTATGTTAACGTACTCTCTCTCTCTCTCTCTCTCTCTCTCTCTCTCTCTCTCTCTCTCTCTCTCTCTCTCTCTCTCTCTCTCTCTCACACAGACAAACGAACCGACTCTTTCCTCTTTCGACCTAGTAACACCGGACGAGACAGCAGTACAGTCCATACTACTGTAGTATCACAACTCACTACATAACAGCCATGCAAATCACGCGTCAAACAGATGCTTAGGAGTCGGTAATCCACGTCAATAGGCGGTGATTCAGGAGGAGAAAAATACACAGGCGAGGAGAGGAGGGAAGTACCGCTGATATATAATGGTTTATACTAATAACATGTAATGGTGTGTCTCGGCATACATGGAGGTATATTAGATCTTAGCAAGACAGGTTATGCATGGAGGTCCGCATTTAATTAAGGGACCATGTGTGATGTAGTTAGAAAATTGGAGATAAAACGAGTCCTTCAAATATTGCCACGAAACACCAGCTATATGGAAGAAGTTTGTTTCGTGGCATAATCAGGAGGAATCAGAAGTCCCTAATAATTCTTGTACACGTTCACAGGGTCCGCATTTAACTCCCCGTCCGTCCGTCCGTCGTCCACTTCTCATTTACCCGATCATACTTTCAGCACAAACCAGTCATTCTGGGCTGTTCCTTCCTTCCTCTTCTCTTTAGTCTTTTTACGGTCTTTGTTCGGTGATGATGCCTTGTACTCCCATTTTTCCAGTTTCTTTACGAGGGCTCTTTTTATCTTTTTATTTTTTATCTCTCTCTCTCTCTTTTTTTTTTTTTTTTTTTTTTTTTTTTTTTTGCTGTATCACATTTGCATTTTCCTGCAGTATATCTTATCAAACACTCCATGCATGCACCCCTCTCTTCCTCTTCCTTCTCGACCCTGTCCACCGTTGTATTTGCTCTGTGGGTTGGGTGGCAGTCCATGCATGGGTGTTGTAAATATATAGTCAAGTGTTGTGTGTTTCGCTGTGTGTCTTTGTTAACATTATAATATCTTTCTAAATGACCTAGGCTATACGTTTTTAATAAGCACCCACTGTATCATCCACCATCACTGTATGACCTTCACTGTATCACCTTCACTCTGACACACCAACCAATGCAACACCACCACCACCGCAACCACTGCATTCTGTCCTGCATTTAACTCTTTTCTGTCCCTTCTAATTCTCTTCCATCGTCGTCGCCATCATTATCATGGTAGTCCCCGTCTACCAAATTAACCCCCCCCCCCTTCCCCTCCCCTTGTATCACCTGCCGGGGGCCAACTAGTTTCATTATCAGTCAGTGGCCGAGCGCTCAACAAGATCTGCTCATTAGCCAGCCGAATTAATGAGATTCAGTCTGATCCCATCTGGAGCGCATGATCACTTAGTATGCGAGGATGGTTGTTGTCCACTTCAACAGTCCCAAGGGATTTTTTGGGTAGGAAAATGACTCTTAGAGGACCCACAGTCTTGTAGCTGATGACAAGAGATATTAATAAGGGTCCTCCGAGAGGTAGACTGTTCTGCATCTTCAACTGATCAGAAGCCATGCAGTGACTGGTTGCTTCATATGCTTGGTAGCGAAGACGGCAGCGAAGATGGTAACGTTACTACATATATACAGTACTTGTAAATATCTAAACTCCATACTCACCTCTCAGCTTGTCCACCTCCCAATATCTAGTCAATCATTTTCAGCTCTTTTTTTTTCTCTACATTCACGCTCCACATGTTCCACAGCGCCATACATGCCGGTCTGATACCGCGTTGTAAGGGTACGAGGCTAATTGCACCATAACATAGTGGTGAGCAATGGGCTATACCAACTTCCCGATTTTTAATCATTAACGTCTGATACAAGAACTTATATATCCTTTCCTTTATGAGACTGGGATACGGTCTAAGATTCAGGGGTGGGAGGAAACTGAACAATATAAAGAGTCAGTCTGGGGTAATATTGGGTTATGTGATAATTTTTCGAGAATGGGATGAGGATGGGAGTTTAAAGTGATTGATTAATTAAGGGAGGATATGAGGCGTGCGATGGACCAGCGGTATGTATGTATGTACTGTATATATGTATGTATTGTAGTGAAGTAGATTTGAGTGGTGAGGTTATAGAGTGTGTGTCCAGATTGGGAAGTACAATATAGTGTGATGTGGAGAGACTATGGTGTGTAGGGTGAAGGGGAGGCGTGTGCATGGTAGGTATCATATCGTTAGGGTGTGTGGTGAGGATGAGATGTGTGGTAAAATTATTAGGGTGCTGCTTGGGTGAGTCCTGGATGTATGATAAAAAAAAAAAAAAAAAGTATCGGTGGGTGAGGGTGGTTTGTTGCCAGGAGTTGGGGTGCGGGGTAAAATTTTAAACCTAAACTGGTTATATTAAGACAGAGTAGTTTTTGCTGTTCGTCTGGCCTGCCTAAATTATGTCAAGTGCCAATACATCCACTTCAATCCACTTACGCCTTATGGTCTTTCTCGCTGAACGACCTCCCAGAGATTCAATTTTCTCCCATAATTTTCTTTTATGGAGTGGGTGAGAATAATGGGAATATCGTTCTATGATGCAAGGCACTCCCGAACAATAACAAAACCTCTCTTATTTTACGTTCCCAAGGTGCTTTCACTTAAAAAACGAGCAGTTATCCCCTCGTATAACCTGTTATTTCCTACGACCTGAAATTTTGATCAAACGATAAGGCATAATTAGCCACAGGTTGAGAGGAGGACAAAGAGACGCCATTATCTCACAAGCGGAATGTCCTGAGGGGGGTGAACGGCAGCTGAGGAAACAAGGTCCGCCCCGAGGAAGACCAACACCACCAAACAGAGAGAGAGAGAGAGAGAGAGAGAGAGAGAGAGAGAGAGAGAGAGAGAGAGAGAGAGAGAGAGAGAGAGAGAGTCAGGGCTCAGCTGCATGCATGGTTCTGATACTCTGGATGTTGATGGCTTACAACACTACCATACCAGCCACTTAGGAGTTATATATGAGTCTGACAAAGTTGAGTCTATAACTATTTCCAAACTCATAACCCAAGTAAATAATTGATGAGGTAAGGGTGGTTACTGAAAATAAAATTGAAATACTGGGGAGTAGCAATCAAGGAGTGACATGATTACGAGCAGATTGATTTTTTCACTATACTTTCAAAACCACACACACCATGTACTGTATTGTATTGAGGATCACAGATTTCACTAGAGGGTGTTCCATAAAAAAAAAAAAAAAAAAAAAAAAAAAAAAAAAAAAAAACTGCCTGTCTTGGTTATTGATTCCGGTGAAAAAAATTACTCGTCAAGCGTGCAAGAAATACTGTGAATGAAGACCTGCAAAGAGGACAACTTGCTGGATCCTCAGTAAATTTGTGCTAACTCTTTTTCAAGGGGGATTGTAAAGTGTTGGTAAATCAATGCAACTATTCCTCCAAACTCTTCAAGGCAACAGGCAACCAATGTGTTTGTTAACCTGGTCCTGTTTCCTGGCATATTTTGGAGGAATCAAGTCACTCTATCTAATGTACTTAAAGTGCATATCATCCCCTTAAACAACTGGACCATGCTGATGATTAAACTGTAAATATTTGTTTAGGTATTTGCTTCAAAAAACTTCACTCATTTTCCAACGTTTCAGTCACTCGTAACATTATAGAGGACTCTGTGATTGTGTATGGAAATTGGAGGCTTCTGATTCCTCCTGACTATGCTACGTAACAGGCTCCTTCCATAGAGGTGGTGTTTCGTGGCAATATTTGAAGGACTCATTTATCTCCAATTTTCTTATCACATCACAGGGGCCCTTAATGCCTCCCTTTTGAATGGAAAATATGCATGCATACTCTAATATAACTATGCATAAAACACAGCATTTTTATCCTACAGATGTATACAGATTTCATTGTTATGTGATATGGAAAGGAAGGAAGGAAGGAATTCGAAAGAGTGGAATTTTGAGAGGCAGCTGCACCAATCTCCTGTAAGACATCCTACAGCAACTTGCTCTTTTTTTTCTTTTAGATACTTCTTTTAGGATAATATTACCTGATGCCATATTTAATCCTTCGTTGTGTCCAGTCTTTTATTTATGAGCACAAAAATTATGATACTTTTTAAACCAAAATACCTAGTTGCTATTATCAAGGTTCCTTTTACAGGAGAACGTAAAGTTATCTTCCAGGGATGATGTTTTTTCTTTTTTCAGTTTCCATTCTTTCTTTGCAATATATAAGTGTAGCATATGAAAGCGGGTTAAACATAATTTTGAACTTTGATTTATACATTTTCTTTTACAGTATGACTCGAGGATATTGAATGTGTTGTAAAGTTGTCTGACGAAAATATGATGTAGTCAGAAAATAGGAGGTTGGCGAGTCCTTCAAACATTGCCACGAAACACCACCTATATGGAAGGAGCTTGTTTTGTGGCATAGTCAGGAGGAATCAGAAGCCTCCACTTTTCAGCACGATCACAGGGTCCTTAATTAAGCCCCGACTGTGTGTTTTTTCCAGTCACATGAAAAATATGTAACGTAATGTTCCTACAATTACATGGATGTAGAATACAGGAAACAAATTTGAACGAAATGTACAATATTTAATACTTTTCATTATTACCAGTTCTGTGGCCCTGTTAAGGAACCTGGTGTTGTAGTAAAAAAATTAGAGATAAATGGGTCCTTCAAATATTGCCACGAAACACACACACACACACACACACACACACACACCTATATGGAAGGAGCTTGATTCATGGCATGGTCAGGTGGAATCAGAAGCCTTTAATTTTCATACACGATCACAGGGTCCATATCGAACTTCGTAAGGCAACTGAACCGCAATATACAGTACGATAAAGATTTTCTCTGTATATGTCTATTGTTATGATTGTATGTATGTCTATTGTAATGATTGTATGTATGTCTATTGTAATGATTGTATGTATGTCTATTGTAATGATTGTATGTATGTCTATTGTAATGATTGTATGTATGTCTATTGTAATGATTGTATGTATGTCTATTGTAATGATTGTATGTATGTCTATTGTAATGATTGTATGTATGTCTATTGTAATGATTGTATGTATGTCTATTGTAATGATTGTATGTATGTCTATTGTAATGATTGTATGTATGTCTATTGTAATGATTGTATGTATGTCTATTGTAATGATTGTATGTATGTCTATTGTAATGATTGTATGTATGTCTATTGTAATGATTGTATGTATGTCTATTGTAATGATTGTATGTATGTCTATTGTAATGATTGTATGTATGTCTATTGTTATGATTGTATGTATGTCTATTGTTATGATTGTATGTATGTCTATTGTAATGTCTATTGTAATGATTGTATGTATGTCTATTGTAATGATTGTATGTATGTCTATTGTTATGATTGTATGTATGTCTATTGTTATGATTGTATGTATGTCTATTGTTATGATTGTATGTATGTCTGTTGTAATGTCTATTGTAATGATTGTATGTATGTCTATTGTAATGATTGTATGTATGTCTATTGTTATGATTGTATGTATGTCTATTGTTATGATTGTATGTATGTCTGTTGTAATGATTGTATGTATGTCTATTGTAATGATTGTATGTATGTCTATTGTTATGATTGTATGTATGTCTGTTGTAATGATTGTATGTATGTCTATTGTAATGATTGTATGTATGTCTATTGTTATGATTGTATGTATGTCTATTGTTATGATTGTAAGTATGTCTTAATGATTTCTATTTGGATTTATTTTGGAGGGAACTGTCTGTGAGTCAAGTTGGAGGGAGGGGGAAGGATGGGAGAGGCGGAAGGATGGGAGGGGGGTTAAGGATGTTTGAGGGAGGGAAGGAGGTAAGGATGTTGTAGGCAGGGAGGGAGATAGGGTAAGGATGTTGGAGGGAGGGGGAAGGGAGGGAGGTAAGGATGTTGGAGGGGGGAGGATGGGAGGGGGGTTAAGGATGTTGGAGGGAGGGAGGGGGGGGGGTAAGGATATTTGAGGGAAGGATGGGAGGTAAGGATGTTTCAGGGAAGGATGGGAGGTAAGAATGTTGGAAGGAATGGAGGGAGGGAGGTAAGGATATTGGAAGGATATAGGTAGGTGGGTAAGGATGTTGGAAGGAGGGAGGGAGGGAGGTAGGTAAGGATATTGGAAGGATGGAGGTAAGGATGTTTGAGGGAAGAATGGGAGGTAAGGATATTGGAAGGATGGGAGGGAGGGAGGTAAGGATATTGGAAGGACCGAGGAGGGTAAGGATGCTGGAAGGATGTGAGGGAAGGTGGAAGGAAGGAAGGAAGGGAAAGCTCAAGAGAACACAGGACACCACCACCACCACCACCCTTTCTTTTTACCTTCCTTACCCACAGTCACGAACCAGATAATGATCTATCAGACGCAATAATATCGTGGCCGAGATAGCCAGCCAGCCAGCCCACAGCCACAACAAGAGATTATTTCCGTCGCCAGCACAGATAGAGAAGTTTCATCTCAGTGTGTGAAACCAGGCTGACTCAATATAGATAAGTCAGCGTGAAGACAAAACAAAAATAAAAATCTCTCCCTTCATATGTACGTGTGAAAAACAAAAAAAGAAATAACACACACACACACACACACATACCACACACCATACACACACACACCACACACACACACACACACACACACACACACACATACACAAACACACACACACACACACACACACACACACACACACAAATACACACACACCACCGAATCAAAGTCCAATAAACACACATTCGATTTTGCCCTGAATTATCCTCTACTCCAACCCACGGAAGGATGAATGAATGAATATATTAAATTTTGTATGAAGTGAATATAATCTTACTAATTCTGACAACAAACTCATTATATCTACACCTGACGTTAATCTACCTGTGTGTCTGTATATTTTGGTGGCCATGAGAGTGTTGGATTATAATTAAGGAATTTTATTTTGTATTAAGTTGTAAGATAAACACTTAAACATATTTTTTTTCTAAGACAATATAATATACATAATCGAATAAAAAAATCCAGATATAAAAAAATCTTACACACTCCTTAACCTACAAGTCGTATCGGGTGGAGTGCAGTTGTAATTAGCATTTGAATAATTCTTAAGAGACCCTGTGATGTCGTCAGAAAAATGGAGGATAAAATATAAGTCCTTCAGATGCTGCCCCAAGGAACTCAACCTATATGGAAGGAGCTTGTTTCGTGCATGGCATAGTTAGAAGGAATTAGAAGCATCCAATTTTTGTACATGCTAAAAATTATAGTAAGTCTTATCTTAGTTGATCTTGTTGTTATTGCTATTAGTGACATTATCATGATAAAATACAAAAAAAGTACCCCAAAAAATGTATGCCCTTTTACCGCGATATCATTATTCTTATCACTGTGATTATTATTATTATTATTATTATTATTATCATTATTATTATTATTATCATCATCATCACTATCATCATCATCATCAGTATTGTTACCATTATGATTATTACCAATATTTTTATCGTTATTACCATTATGTTATTATGATTTTTATAGATATTCTGATTATGATTATTATTATTATTATTATTATTATTATTATTATTATTATTATTACTACTAATATTATAAGCAATGCAAGACAGATTCTTACTACTAACCAACAATACTACTCATACGTCACGTTCATTTCCACAAACTTGCCAACAGAAACCAAGGGACAATGACTAACACGTTCTTTAGTTGATTAGTCATCAGAGTAACTTGATTCCACATTAAAAAAAAAATTATCTGATTCCGCTGTTCTTTGGTTTAATTAAGGGACCCTGTGATGTAGTCAGAAAATTGGAGGTAAATGAGTCCTTCAAATATTGCCACGATACACCACCTATATGAAAGGAGTTTGTATCGTGGCATGGTCAGGAGGAATCAGACGCATCCTATTTTCATAGACGATCACAGAGTCCTTGATCTAGGGGATATTCTCATGCTGGTACATTGGAGTGCCTTGATTCCTCCAAAGTATGCCAGGAAACAAAAACAGATTGGCAAAAATAATGCTGGCCTGTTTGTTGTCTGGAATAGTTTGAAGTAATCAGTTGCACCGGATTTATACATACACAACGCTACACTTTGGAAAACCTGGAGCAAGTAATTCCTCCAAACTATTTCAAGCAACAGGCCAACACCATCATTTTTGTTAACCTGGTCCTGTTTCCTGGCAATGCTTGGAGGAATCAAAACGCTCTTAGGTACCCAATGTATAATACCCCCTTAAGGTAACATTCTTTTGACGGTAAATTAATTGGAGCGCTTCTGATTTCTCCAAACTATGTCACAAAACAAGTCCCTCATTACAGTAACGTTAAGATCGTCTGTTTCGTGGCGTAGTTTGGAGGAATCAAGGCACTGTAACGCTCCATAAATATAATTATATATATAATAACACCTTAACGGAGAATACAGTTTTGGTACATTAGAGCCCCTCGATTCCTACAAAATATGTCAGGAAACAGGATTAGATTAGGGGACCCTGTGATCGTGGATGAGACTTGGGGGCTTCTGATTCCTCCTGACTATGCCACGAAACAAACTCCATCCATATAGGCGGTGTTTCTTGGCAATGTTTGAAGGACTCTCGTACCTCCCAATAATCTGACTACATACATCACGGGAGTCCTTAAATTACAAAAAAAAAATAATAAAAAAAAAAAAAAAATAAAAAAAAAAAATAAATAAATAAAATAAATAAATAAGTAATAAAAATAATAATAATAATAATAATAATAATAATGCTCCCCCCCCACCATTTAAAGCCAGGGTTGTAACTGTGGAGGTCGAGGGTTACACACTTTCACTATCGCGTTGGGGCACAGATTATTATTATTAGCAAATATATACCTATTATTATTTGGAGTGGTCACGGGTCAGGGAATAGGAGTGTGTTATTTGATATTAGAGATGATGAGGGGATACACTAAGCTTTATATTATATTATGTGTTTTGGAGGGGGATACACTAAGCTTTATATTATATTATGTGTTTTGGAGGGGTATACACTAAGCTTTATATTATATTATGTGTTTTGGGGGGGTATACACTAAGCTTTATATTATATTATGTGTTTTGGAGGGGGATACACTAAGCTTTATATTATATTATGTGTTTTGGGGGGGTATACACTAAGCTTTATATTATATTATGTGTTTTGGGGGGGTATACACTAAGCTTTATATTATATTATGTGTTTTGGAGGGGTATACACTAAGCTTTATATTATATTATGTGTTTTGGAGGGGTATACACTAAGCTTTATATTATATTATGTGTTTTGGGGGGTATACACTAAGCTTTATATTATATTACGTGTTTTTTGGGGGTATACACTAAGCTTTATATTATATTACGTGTTTTTTGGGGGTATACATTAAGCTTTATATTATATTATGTGTTTTTTGGGGGTATACACTAAGCTTTATATTATATTATGTGTTTTTTGGGGGGTATACACTAAGCTTTATATTATATTATGTGTTTTGGGGGGGTATACACTAAGCTTTATAATATATTATGTAATTTCAAATGATGGGTACACATTAAGCTTTATATTATATTGAGTATTTTGTTGGGGATATACACACTAAGCTTTATATCATATGTACGTTATTTTGAGATAATACACTAAGCTTTATATTACATGTTTAGAAATCATACACTAATCTCTATATTATATGTAAGCTTTTCCTTGCTTGTGTTCTCTGATGATTTGGAAATGTCGGGCAGTTTATAAGAGGAACTATTGATAAAACTATTGATTAAATCCAAATAACTACTCGTAATGGATAGAAGACATTAGTGCAGGTTTAATAAAAAAAAAAAAATTGGAGGTTTAGAGAGTCCTTCCATCATTGCCACGAAACACCACATACATTAAAGGAGCTTGTTTCGTGGCATAGTCAGGAGGAATCAGAAGCCACCAGGTCTCATACACGAACACAGGGTTCTTTAAACTGGTTAACGTAGCACAGAGTTCAGTTCCAGTTAATGAAAATAGACAGAAGTTACAGTCACAAGTTAAATAATATTATTATCATATTGTTGAAAAAAAAAAAAATCTATACTTGAAAGGGATAGTATCCTTTTGATACATTGGAGCTCCTTGATTACTCCAATGTATATCAGGAAACAGGACCGAATTAACATAAATATTGGTGGGGGTCTGTTGCTTGAAATAGTTTGGGGGAATCAGTTGCAAATAAAGTAATGTCTCCCCTCTTGTATCCAATGGTCATATCATACATATTATACACGGTACTTCAACAATAATATAAAAACGCTATATCAAAAACACGAGATGACTGAGAAGAATAATCTAAATAAAGATATATATTTATATTCTTAACAGATTTTGTGTCCTGTATAGTAGGAATTATGTAAATGAATAAAACGATGATCAAGCCCAGTCATTATGTACAGCAACTGTTCATTAATGTCAGCTATGATGTAGTCAGATAATTGGAGATAGATGAGTCCTTCAAATATTGCCACGAAGCACCACCTATATGGAAGGAGCTTGTTTCGTGGCATGGTCAGGAGGAATCAGAAGCCTCAATTTTCATACACGATCACAGGGTCCTTAATGTCAGCTATGATGGAGTACGTATATTATTTGAGCACAACATAATTATCATCTATTAATTAAAGTACAGAAAAAAGACTTTATATATAAATGTCACTTATGGTGCATCGCCGAGGGACCCTGTGATGTAGTAAGAAAAATTGGAGGTAAATGAGTCCTTCGATTACTGCCTCGAAACACCACCTCTAGGGAAGGAGAATGTTTCGTGGCATAGTCAGGAGGAATCAGAAGCCACCACGTCTCATACACGATCATAGGATCCTTAAGGACCCTGTGATCGTGTATGAAAATTGGAGGCTTCTGTTTCCTTCTGACTATGCCACGAAACAAGCTCCATCCATATAGGTAGTGATTCGTGGCAATAATTGAAGGACTCATTTACCTCCAAATTTCTGACTACAATACAGGGTCCCTTAAGTATATGAGAGCGTACAAGTGAACAAATTAGCTTCATACTGTAATCCTTAAAGACCCTGTGATCGTGTACGATAATTGGAGGCTTATGATTCCCCCTGAACATGCCACGAAACAAGCTCCTTCCATATAAGTGGTGTTTCGTGGCAATATTTGAAGGACTCATTTATTTCCAATTCTCTGACTACATCACAGGGTCCCTTAAGGGGGAAATTTTGTGTTGGTAAATCTGGAGCAAATGATTCCTTCAAACTATTCCAAGCAACAGAACACCATTACATTTGCGCTTCTGGTCCTGTTTCCTAGCATACTTTGGAGGGATCAAAGCACTCCAGTGTACCAAAAAAGAATTACCACCTTAAATGGGAGATTCTCTTGTTGATTAATTGGAAGGTCTTTGATTCCTCCGAACTAGGTTATGCCACGAATCAGATACCCTATTAGTACCATTGAGGGAGTCTGTTTTCTGGCATAGTCTGGAGGAATCAGAAACCTTGAAATTCACCAAAAAAAATAATCTCCCCTTAAGTTGACTATCGCTGATCGTCACCAATATTATGTTTTTTTTACTATATTGCATAAACTAATTGGAAATTTTGAAATGAATGAGGAATTTTCTTTGCATTTCGGTAGTAATAATATATCAACAATCTATTAACCTATGATTATTACAAAAGATTACATCATATCCAATTATATAAAAGGAATTGGTATGTTGAAAAATTATACAAAGTGCAATTTAATACTGAATCTACGTAATCCGAGTTTTAACGTCATAGTAAAAACACAGCAACTCTTCATGAGACGCAAGGCTGCTTTAGGTGGTTAGAGAATCATGTCATAAACCGAATAATTAAAGACCGATAATATTTTACAGTTCTGCCTGAAATGAAAATTAAAAAAAAAAAAAAAATGTTGAAATGCCATCAGACTGTACGAGAATATTAATTATGACGCCACCAACTATGAAATCCGCATTGTTTTGTAGCAGTGAACAGCAAGTAAAGTCACGAGCACTAATAAGTATACAGCTTTGGTCGAAGCTTTGAACAGTCCAATTAACCAACGATATAATTCCAATGGAGATATTATTGTTCATTTATTTACTGTCTCTAAGTATTCGAAGCACACCTGAATACTTATTAGTGCTCGTGACTGTACCATAAAGCTCACGAAAGGGTGGATTATTTTGTATAGTATGGCAGTGTTCCCGTTCTGGTTATTCATATCACACCTTGTAACATTCTTGTGTACCTCACCTGCTGGTTGGCTGGGAAAGGGGGAGGGTGGTGGGTGATGCTGGGAAAGGAAAGGGTGGGGGTGATGCTGGGAAAGAGGGAGGGTGGGGAATGGGGTTATGTTGGGAATGGGAGGGTGGGGGTGATGGTGGGGAAGGAGTGGGAGGGGGGGTGATGCTGGGAAAGAGGGAGGGTGGGGAATGGGGTTATGTTGGGAATGGGAGGGTGGTTGGTGATGGTGGGGAAGGAGGGGGAGGGGGGGTGATGCTGGGAAAGAGGGAGGGTGGGGAATGGGGTTATGTTGGGAATGGGAGGGTGAGGGTGATGGTGGGGAAGGGAGGGTGGGGGTGATGCTGGGGAAGGGAGGATGGGGTGATGCTGGGTGGGGAAGGGAGGGTGGGGGTGATGCTGGGGAAGGGAGGGTGGGGGTGATGGTGGGGAAGGGGGGGTGGGGGTGATGGTGGGGAAGGGGGGGTGGGTGTGATGCTGGGGAAGGGAGGGTGGGGGTGATGCTGGGTGGGGAAGAGTGGGGGTGATGCTGAGAGGGGGACGGGGGGGTGATGGTGGGGAAGGGGGGGTGATGGTGGGGAATGGGGGGTGGGGGTGATGCTGGGGAAGGGAGGGTGGGGGTGATGCTGGGGAGAGGGGGACGGGGTAGGGGTGATGCTGGGGAAGGGGGGGTAGGGGTGATGCTGGGGAAGGGGGGGTGGGGGTGATGGTGGGGAAGGGGGGGTGGGGGTGATGGTGGGGAAGGCGGGGAAGGGGGTTGATGGTGGGGAAGGGGGTGGGGGGTGGGGGTGATGCTGGGACACGACCACCCTGTGTTACCAGATGACCCTCCTGACCCCACCTGGTTCCTCACAGCCCTGTTTCTCTCTCTCTCTCTCTCTCTCTCTCTCTCTCTCTCTGCCACACAACAACAACAACAAGGAAATATATGTGTTATTGTTGCACATACTCTTACATTGCCAATACAGTCTACAATAAACAACAGAAATTTGCTTTGATAATTCTGTAAAGTTGTCCTGTCACCCGCTTTGTTTCATAATGCCTTCTGTAATTCATAGTATTAGGAATAAACTGCATTAATGGCCCTCAAGTGATAAGGTATAACAAACGTTGCAGTATAACAGTAGAAGAGTGTGTGTGTCATTCACTGGACACTGAATATCATCTGAGTTCATGTATGATCAAACTGGAGAGCAAATATGAACAGGATACGAACAAATTATAAAATATATAAAATTCCTCTTTGAATTAAGAGGTAATAAGATAATTTTAGACATACAGTTAAGTTCACTCTTCCATGACCTTTGTGACGCTTGAATAAAAGTATACACGGATATGTTGAGGTTAAAAAAAAAATAATAAAATAAAATAAAACAAATTTACTGTAGCAGATTATTGTTATTATGCTTATAGAATAGATAGGGGAGTTTATATCGTCAGCTGTGTCCTTGTATAGTATACGTCATTATAATACAATCAAAGTTAGTTTCACAATGTATGTTATGCTTAGAATCCATAATCTGCTCAAAAATTAAATTCTGTAAATTCTAATCGATTGGTAAAACAGTGAAACAGTCCCACCAACATTGACAGGAATTGTGTGGCATAATCTTTAGAATCAATACATTTCTGTTTTTCAATTTTAGGATGGCAGCTGTGCCTTTACGGTACTGGTCAAGAGTCAAATAGATTCCGCAGACCGATGGTGAATTTATTTAGAGATTTACAGTGTCGTGAAAAGATAAAACAACCTTAAATAGTCAACGAGTAGAAAAAGAGTAGAAAAAGATAACTGATACATTCACTATATCATTCGAGTTTCTGTCTTTCACAATACACTGAGTGTGACTGTGTAGTACGGTAGGACATGTGTGAGTGTATGTGTACTGTATGTATGTGTGAGTGTGTGTGTGTTTGTGTGTGTGTGTGTGTGTGTGTGTGTGTGTGTGTGTGTATATATGTGTGAGTATGTGTGTGTGTGTGTGTGTGTGTGTGTGTGTGTGTGTGTGTGTGTGTGTGTGTGTGTGTGTGTGTGTGTGTGTGTGTGTGTGTGTGTGTGTGTGTGTGTGTGTGTGTGTGTATGTGTGTGAGTGTGTACTAGCGAGCTTAATGTACAGTTTCAAACGATAATTACACATTACAACCAATTTTAAGTGCCTGACAATGGAGGCAATGCTGCGTCAACAACACTTTTCATATCGCATTATTAAACTGCGTGATAATACTGTAAACTTGATAATAATAAGTGCTTCGGTGATAATGATGCGTTAGTTGTTGGTTTATCAATAATTGTTTACTGACGGGAATTTTTCCATCTGTGAGAATTTTTGTGTGGGAACGGTATCAATGTGCATGTGTTCGCAGGTGTGGATTAATGTGTGTGTGTGTGTGAATAAGTGTCACTATAATTATGAGCCTGCATGCTTGTGTGTAACAGGTGTGTAAATTTGTTAATATACCCAGATATTTTGAGCTGTAAAATATTAAGGGAGTGTAAACACCAGAGCATGACTAAGCGTTTCAAACAATGCAACGATAATTTTCCCAAGGACCTCGCGAGTACATTCATAAGTGAATTAGAACATACCAATTGAGTTTAAAGAAACAGTAAGGCACAAACATCCTAAGGTGAAGGGTGAAGGTTAGCAGGAAACGGGAGCACAGAAATTAATGCTCCACGAGAGAGAGAGAGAGAGAGAGAGAGAGAGAGAGAGAGAGAGAGAGAGAGAGAGAGAGAGAGAGGTATCATTGTGTGTTGCAAGACTGTGAGGTTTTAGAGAGACAACAAGTACCCTATAGTGATGCTAAAGAAACATTGGTACAGTACATTCTGGTCGTATCTCAAGGTTACTTATATATTATAGTGATCTGACATTTGGTGCGTCCCGAATAGTTTGATGTTGTAAAGTAAAAATGCTTCATCGCTTTGGACGCAGACGTTACCAAGGCACCATTTTATCTATGAATAATGGGAATCTATAATATCATACCATATAATTATATACTCAAACAGATAGAATTTAGTGAATAGGGAAGCTGACAGTGGCCTTCGTCGAGTTTAATTAAGGGGAGATACTCTTGTTGGTGAATTGGAAGGCTACTGATTCCTCCAACATATCCCAGGACACAGACATCCTCAATGGTGCTATATAGTGGATCTTCTGTTTCCTGGCATAGTTTGGAGGAATCAGAGACCTTCCAATTCACCAACAAGAGAATCTCCCCTTAATTAATTAATGACTTGCGTGGTCACAAATTAAAAGCAATTAATATCAATGTCCAGGTAACAGTCTTGTCTTTATATAAAACATTATCGCCCATAAAAAGGATGAAAATCTATTTATAATCACAAAACTACACTAAAGATTTAACAACTACTGTATACGCATATAATAATGATTTAATCCTCAGTAGAAAAACTTTTAAACTCTGTCATACTCGTAACGTAACCACTGTGTGCTTCTTCTGCCACAAGTTTGTCCCCAGAATAGGTTGTCAAGTTTGTTTGTTGGTTGGTTGGTTGGTTGTTTAGTAGCAGTGCCGGCGGTTAAGGAAAAGAAGGTCCTATCTTGATCATTTAATTGGTTCTGGATTATCTTTTATGGGGAGATAGCCATAAGGGGTTAATTCACTTTTGCTACATTGGAATGTCTTAATTCCTCCAACGTAAGTCAGGAAACAGAACCAGATGAACTAAAATAATGGTGTTCTGTTGCTTGGAGGATTCAGTTGCTCCAGATTTACCAGCACAAAATTTCCCCTTTAATGACCTACGCTACAGATTATTGAATTAACCTTCTAACTGAATTCTACTTCTTTTATACAGAGGTTCAGGGCTACAACATACGTCAGTAAGGAAATGCTATGATGTTATTTATTTGTGACTATTCCATTCCGGGTTTGTCACTTCTCTTACATCCTTAGACTGGGATGTTATGCTTTCAGTAACTCCCATTTATAACCCAGTAATTAAAAGGATATCACTTCAGGGGATAGCATACTTATGGTTCATTATAGCGCCTTGATTTCCCCAAACTATGCCAGGAAACAGGACCAGATTAACAAATAAAAATGATGCCCTGTTGCTTGGAACAGTTTGGAGGAAACAGTCGCTCCACATTGACTAGCACAATACTACCGCCTTAAGGTTGGAGTTTGTTGTGGGTGTTTTGTAGTTTACGGAGTACTGTAAACATTGCAACAAAACAGATCTCCTACTCGTTTACAAAAGTGGGCTGTTTCCTGACATAGTTTGCAGGAATCAGTATTTTTTAGTAACCATCCAATTCGGCCACAACAAAAAGAATTAGGCAAGCTAAACAGTATTATATAGCCTATTAGAATGCAAGGTTATCAAGTAGTTGAAATACTATTACATTTATCATATTTTTACAAAATTGAATATAGGGGCCCTAATCAGTACAATTAAAAAAATTTGACCACATCTTCTACAGAGATATCGTGTTAACAATATTAAATTTAATTAATTACGATTAATCCCTGTGCAGAGTTTTACAGGTGATTCACTCATGAATTATAATCTGGCTTTGTACTTCAATGTGTAATAATTTCTACCACAGTACTCAAAGAGGCGAGGCGAGTGAACTTACCGGTTTTTCGGGTGATTCATTAATTGATTGCCTAGATTTTGTACAGTCATGGTCAATAGTCCTGCAACACCTTTCAATGAGATGGCTGTGGGTCTCTGCAATATTGGTTCATAAGTTTCAATCAAATGGCTCGCTTTTATTCACCAGGTTGCAGAACTTTTAACCATAACTGTACTGCAATGTTTATTCATTTTTTTTCATGGTCCCGCTGCTCGTCACCAATGCATTATTAGGAACTGTATACTGGCTCGACCTCTGATTAGTTTTTACGTTAGGTAAGGTTAGGCTGGGTTAGGTTTGTCTTAAGGCCCCTGTGATCGTGTATGAAAATTGAAGGCTCCTGATTCCTCCTGACCATGCCACGAAACAAACTAGCTCCTTCCATATAGATATGTGTTTGTGTTTCGTGGCAATATCTGAAGGACTCATTTACCTCCAATTTTCTAACTACAACACTGGATCCCTTAATTGTTTCAGATTAAAGTGAGCTGGGAAAGGCAATGAGACTATTTTTTAAAGAATATCCTATGGTTATTTTATCACTACAACTCAAGCGTTATTATAATTTCTTTTGGCATGGGGTCCAGCCAGTACACAGTTCGTAATAATATGTCCCCCCCCCTTACCCTCCCCCCCAGAGAGCAAAGAGTCCAACCAGTACACAGTTCGTAATAATGCGTTCCCCCCAACCTTCCCTATCCCCCCACCCGAGAGCAAGTGGTTCAGCCAGTACACAGTTCGTAATAATGTGTTCCCCCCCCCCACCTTCCCTCCCAACCCCCCAACCCCACCCACCTACTCCCTCGCCGCTGCCCGACTCTTATCGTTCATCTGGCCAGCACACATGTCAGATTCCAATAAATCATGTCCGCCCTGACGGGATGTGCCATTTTTGACGAAGTATGAAAGGCTTCCCATAAGGAGAGAATTCCGGTTTTCTCATTATCAGGGATCATCAGAGAGAACACAATTAGATCACTAAGTATCATGAAGTTCTTAAGGAGGGAGTACAGTGTTGGTAAATCTGGAGCAACCGATTCCTCCAAACTACTCCAGGCAACAGGTCACCATTATTTTTCTTTCATTTGGTCCTGTTTTCTGGCATACTTTGGAGGAATCATGGCACTCCAATGTAACAAAAGTGAATTGCCCCCTTAAACCAAAACATTACGTTCAGCATTCTAGGGATCCTTTGTTGTACCTAACCACGCTTTATTACTGTCATGGAGCCATCATTACCACTAACCTCGTCAAAATCATTAAGGGGATTTTTTTTTTTTTTTTAAATATCGAATCGGAGGACTGCTGTCTTACTTTTTTTTTTCCAGGCAATGCAAATAAACAGAGTATTTCAGTATACACGAGTAGGAATGCTGTGTTGTAGTATATAGCTTAGACTGCCTTTGAGGAATCAGGAGCCCTCTATTTCGAACACAGGAAAGTACACTCGGATACCATAGTCTCTTTGAAGTATGCGGTTTTTGGACAACAGCACACCCAAGGCCTCCATTGGTTCGAGATGTGTACATCCTCGATATAGTTTGGGTGGGCTGTCGTCCAGAAACCGCCTGCTTCAGATCTCGGGCTTCGACTCAGGTGGGCTAGAGACTATGGTATCCGAGTGTACAGTTGCCCACACATAAAGCTGGTATGCCTCGTTACTTGTGAGGTAGCTACAAAAGAAAGGAAAGTGAAAAAAGATGTAGTTTGTTGACAGGCAGACAGTAAAATATTATTACTGTCTGCTTGTCAACAAATTATAACCTTTACTCACTTTCCTTCCTGTTGTAGGTATCTCACAAGTAGCGAGGGGTACCAGATTCATGTGTAGGCAACTGTACAGTCGGCGGCAAAAGTCCTGTCGCCTCACCTGCTTCACCGAGGCACTTGATGTTCATAGACTCGAGATTATTATGTGTAGAAAACGTGCGTATTTCTCGAGTCCATGAACACTGCTTGTCTCGGTGAAGCAGTTGAGGCGACAGGACTTCTGCCGCCGACTGTACCTCCTTAAAATCGCCGTCTCCATCACCCTTTGCAGCAGTAACATTCCTGATTTGGTAACTACAGAATTAACTCAGTTTACTCTTAGATCTGTTTAACTCATCCCTGTGAAAGTGAAGCGTCATACATTCATAATATACAATAACTTAAATCCATTATCCATACTGCATATTCTACATATAACCAGCAACACTAGGGTTCCTATCTTTGTTTCTGTAATAATTTTGTCTATATATGACTTTTTTTATCATTATAACATTTACATGTTCCTCATCTATCAAATAAAAATACGAGTAAACAACACATTACGGATGACGATGATGATGCTACGATTTAATATGTGAACACTGCAGTCGGTATTGCAGTTTGGAATGAAAAAGTACCTTTGGCTTTATTCAAACAATATGGTCATTGTTGCCATCATCGAATACACTCTAACATATGTGATGAATGACTACAGTACGTACAGTCGGCGGCAAAAGTCCTGTCGCCTCACTTGCTTCACCGAGGCACGCAATGTTCATAGACTCGAGATTATTATGTGTATTTCTCGAGTCCATGAACAATGTACGTCTCGGTGAAGCAGGTGAGGCGACACGACTTATGCCGCCGACTGTACACTCGCAATCCAAAATTTTTATCCAGGTCTTGTTGAAGTTTCGAATAATTTGACTAACTAGTGAATCAATTACAACGCTTATCCTTTTTTATACTAGCTCGAGCTCGCTTAATACTCGATCAGGCTATTCGAAACAAGCCTGGATACATATTATGGATTGCGAGTGTACAGTCAAAGCATTAATAAGAATTCAGGTGTGCTTCGAATGCCTAGAGACAGTTAATAAATGCACAACAAGATCTCCATTGGAATTAGTTCGTTGGTGAATTGATTGGACTGTTCAAAGTTTCAACCAAAGCTGTATACTTATTAGTGCTCCTGACTGTACATTTTAATACATTGGCAGTGGTTCTTAAATTCTTCTTAAGCAACTGTAAAATTTGTTTGTTCTGTGAGAGTGATAAAAAAGATGCGAGTAGTATTAACCTTGGAGTTGAATTGTATGTATTGACACAGACTTTCCCTTCATCATCCAATCAAATAAATTCAATAGTGATGCAGTGAAAGCATTATACAGCCACCAAGCGCATATCTAAACACAGCTCAGTACTCGTATGACAGAATTTAAGGGGAGATTCTCTTTTTAATAGATTGGGGGGCTCTACTGTTTCCTCCAAACCATGCCAAGAAATAGACGCCCTCAGTGGTACTAATAGGGAATCTGTTTCGTGGCATAGTATGGAGGAATCAGAGAGCTTCCAATTCACCAACAAGAGAATCTCCCCTTAACTGTGTACATCCTCTGACCCCAGAAACATGCTGTGAAAAGGATTGACATTGACGTGAAATTACGCTAATTGTAGCACTATTATGGCACTCTTGATTCAAATATCATATAGGGGTCGAAAAAAATCCAATGCTGTTCATTGAGAAACACATTGTCAGAAAATAAAACATACAAAATCAGGAAAGAGAATAATGTACAAATGATGGAGAGAGGTAAATTGGTCAGGGAGGAGATGAGGGTGATAAGAAATAGAGTGAAAGAGACATTAGTTCGTAATAATATCCGGGAAGTATGACTACAATATTATTAGTGATCATTATTCCATCATATATGACCATCGTGGTAATTATACTGTATATATGTATAGGATGCTAGAGACAGTCACGGCATTGGTCAAAGAGCCAAGACAACACACAGTAATAATGTTCTCACTTCAGGGCAGGTGTCTATAAAAAAGTGTCGAATCATTTCCATATCAACGTATTTATTTTTCCTATCTATAATTGTTACACGGATCATTCTCACACAGTTCCTAGAGGCTATACAAGTCCTGTTTAAGTATGCAATTATAAACACATTATTCCCAAAGATGGACTTATAATCCCATGAACTTTTTTACTGAATATCGTAGAAAAAAAAAATAGTAAAAAGGACCCTTATTTGTAACGTCCCAACATTATATTTCTGGGTGGAACCGAGCGTTGTCGTATGGTGAGGCTGGGCGGAATAAATTATCTATAACAAGGATAATGAGGTAAATTAAAATGGGTCTTTCTTTGTCTTGCGGTCGAGATGGAGAGTCTGGTGATGCTAATAACGAGAAACAGCAACACAATTATTTCCGGTTGAAGATTGCTCTGTAAACTGGAAAACTGGGATGAATGGATAAAGCCAAACTATCTATATCATGTTCTCTTTCTTATCGTTTTGTGGGGAATATGCATTACCTATTCGTTGATGAATGATTATAAAACCGTCTGACACGCTTTTAGTTATATTTGATTAAGATTTGATTTAGATAAGAGTAAAAAAAAACATTAAATGCCTTGTACCGAATGATAATAAAACTATAAAAAGTTAATAATCATCAAGTAAACTAATGTAACGAGCTTTGATAATGAAATAGCTTGCATAAAATCGACAGGTTTGTAAGGATTAGGTACTTTTTCCATTTTTTATCTGTAAGCTATTGTAACAAGAATTAAGAACTGATAAAGTGACTGAATCAACACAAAGCTCCTCAAAGAACTTCGTAACAGATTTTTCTTATGTAATGGGTGGTGGGAAAGGAGAGGGAGGAGAAGGGTAGGTCATCAACCTAGGTGGTGGTGGTGGTGGTGGTGGCGAGGGTAAAAACCATCCATCCCTCTCCTTAAAATTGACACTATCTGCACCCTAACCCCTTTTTCCCTTCTTCCTCTCACTTACTGCTACGCCTCAATCAGCCTCAGCCCCTCTCTCCTTTCCTTTCCCTCCCTAATTACCGTTCACTTCGCACTCTCTCTCTCTCTCTCTCTCTCTCTCTCTCTCTCTCTCTCTCTCTCTCTCTCAAACAACCACATACACACATAACCTTTTTCCTATTTGCTGGTGGTAAAATGCCAAGACCAAGTTTCGTGTCATAGATTCCATAAATAACTGGAATTGACAACAGAAAGTAAAACAAAACAAAATATTAAAAACATGCTCGTATTCACAGGGATATAAGACAGATTTGACTTAGCGTACAGGAACGATATATCTACTGCAATGATAATAATTAGGCAATGTTTTATGAGGTGTACATAAATCAGTGACCATCTGTGCACCATCCCCGCCCTTCCCATATGGAGTCTGGGGTCAGGGAAATAGTGTCTCGCCTCGCCTATGAGTGCATGAGGCTGCGTTTGTGAGTCACCGAGTGGGCTGTGGTTGTGAGCGAAAGAGTGGACAGCAATTTTGAGCGAAAGAGTTGACAGTTTTATTGAACGAAAGAGTGGACAGTTTTATTGAACGAAAGAGTTGACAATATTATTAAACGAAAGAGTGGACAGTATTATAGAAAGAAAGAGTGGACAGTGTTAATAAATGAAAGAGTGGACAGTGTTATTGAACGTAAGAGTGGACAGTGTTATTGAACGAAAGAGTTGACAGTTTTATTGAACGAAAGAGTTGACAGTTATTGAACGAAAGAGTGGACAGTTATTGAACGAAAAAGTTGACAATATTATTAAACGAAAGAGTGGAAAGTGTTATTGAACGAAAGAGTGGACAGTGTTATTGAACGAAAGAGTGGACAGTGTTATTGAACGAAGGAGTGGACAGTGTTATTGAACGAAAGAGTGGACACTAATTTTGACAGGAGTGGACAGTAATTTTCAGCCAAGGAGTGGACAGTATTATTGAACGAAGGAGTGGGCACTAATTTTGAGCTAAGGAAAAGTTGCTTGGTAATCAATAATGAGGAATGCTTTTGTTTCTGAGTTAGAGAGAGGGCTTTGTCTGTTAAGTCAAGAAATGATTGGTGTTTGTGAGTCATGGTGCATTTGTGTGTGTGTGTGTGTGTGTGTGTGTGTGTGTGTGTGTGTGTGTGTGTGTGTGTGTGTGTGTGTGTGATTGGGGGGATTATAGTGTGTTTGTGTGAGAGTCAAGGGGTGTTTGTGTGTGAGTCAGGGAGTGTTTGTGTGTGAGTCATGGTGCTTTTTTGTGTGGTGGTGGTGGGGGATTATAGTGTGTTTGTGTGTGAGTCAAGGGGTGTTTTTGTTTGAGTCAAGGGGTGTTTTGGTGTGAGTCAGGGAGGGCAATGTGCTATGAGTCAGGGAGAATGATAGTTTTTGAGTGTGAATGTCTCTGTGTGTGTGAGTCAGGGAGGGTGATATGCTTGTGAGTCAGGGAGGGATGGTGATGTGCGTGCGAGTCAGGGAGTATTTGTGTCTGTGAGCCTGGGAAGATGATGTGCTTGTGAGTCTGTGAATGGGATAGACAGTTAAATAAGTCGAAATGTTTGTGTGCGTGAGTCAGGAAGGATAATGTGTTTGTGAGTCAGGAAGGATTATATGTTTGTGAGTCTGGAAGGATAATGTGTCTGTGAGTCAGGAAGGATAATGTGTTTGTGAGTCAGGAAGGATAATGTGTTTGTGAGTCAGGAAGGATAATGTGTTTGTGAGTCAGGAAGGATAATGTGTTTGAGAGTCAGGAAGGATAATGTGTTTGTGAGTCAGGAAGGATAATGTGTTTGTGAGTCAGGAAGGATAATGTGTTTGTGAGTCAGGAAGGATAATGTGTTTGAGAGTCAGGAAGGATAATGTGTTTGTGAGTCAGGAAGGATTATATGTTTGTGAGTCAGGAAGGATAATGCATTTGTGAGTCAGGAAGGATTATATGTTTGTGAGTCAGGAAGGATAATGTGTCTGTGAGTCAGGAAGGATAATGTGTCTGTGAGTCAGGAAGGATAATGTGTTTGTGAGTCTGGAAGGATAATGTGTCTGTGAGTCAGGAAGGATAATGTGTCTGTGAGTCAGGAAGGATAATGTGTCTGTGAGTCAGGAAGGATAATGTGTTGTGAGTCAGGAAGGATAATGTGTCTGTGAGTCAGGAAGGATAATGTGTTTGTGAGTCAGGAAGGATAATGTGTTGTGATTCAGGAAGGATAATGTGTTTGTGAATCAGTGTGTAAGTGTGTGCGACAGCCAGAAAGATTATTTTATATGTACGAATTGAAATCACCATCATCACCAACACCATCAGCATCCTTACTAGTAAAGAGCAAGACGAATGGAACCGAAGCCATTAATAAGTTGTGTGCTATATTTTCATGGTGGTGGTGGTGGTGGTGGTGAAATCTATTATGATAATATTATGTTGTGTTTGTTTCGGGAACCAGGCAATCGCAGGATTGCTGTATAGTGTGTGTGTGTGTGCTCTTTGATGACAAATTAATGCATTCTATACATTTTTTTCCGTGTGTGTGTGTGTGTGTGTGTGTGTGTGTGTGTGTGTGTGTGTGTGTGTGTGTGTGTGTGTGTGTGTGTGTGTGTGTGTGTGTGTGAGTGTGTGTGTGTGTGTGTGTTCTCTTTGATGGCAAATTAATGCATTCTTCATATTTTTTTTCCTACTACAGTCAAGTACAAATTAATCTCACAGATACGAAAGCTATGCAATAATGTAGCTATTCCTCCATAAGCTTTCTCTGTTGGATACACTTTGCTCTTTAAAATATAATCACAGATCCATTGGTGCTGGATATTTGCTTTGAAAAAATTGTGCAGGTTGTGGAGTATGAGGTTGAATGCTGGCAAGACTAGGGCAATGGTCGTCTCTACGTCTCACACGAAGTACCCTTTATCGCCACCCTTGAATCTTGATGGAACTGTATTGGAGGGGTTTGAGAATTTGGTTGATGCCAAGTTGACTTTTGAGAAGCATGTGCGGTCAATCTCGAGGTTTGTCTCCCAAAAGTTGGGTACTATGCGTAGAGCTTGGCATGTATTCGGAGATTACTCATTGTTACTGCGGTGTTTTAACTCCTTTGTGTTGCCTCTGATGGAATACTGTTCTCCAGTGTGGTGTTCAGCAGCTGACTGCCATCTCAAGTTGCTGGATAGAATTGTTTCTAATGCTAATTTTCTTACCGGCAGTTCACTTGATTGTAATCTGAGTCACCGTCGTTCTGTTGCATCATTGTGCATGCTCTTCAAGATCAGAAGTAATGTGCTGCATCCTCTTAACTCGTCTCTGCCACATCTGTATGTTCCAGCTGGTGTCACTCGTGGTGCATTGGACTCCCATAGGTTTGCTTACATAATGCCGCGCTGTAGAACCTATCAGTACATTCGATCGTTTATCCCTAGGTCTGTGTCTCTATGGAATGGCCTTGGTGAATCTGTCTTTGATGGTGTAGGACTGGCTGGCTTCAAGAGTAGGGCTAATATGTTCTTATTGAGCTAACTGCTCATCTTTCTTTCTCTAAGATGTCTTCTCTTCTTCAGGTAGGATTCAAGGGGCCTGGGTCCTCGGATTGATAGAATGCTTGCATTCTCACCCAGCTTTGTGTCTCTGGTCTATTTTGATAATAATAATAATAATAATATTAATAATAATAATAATAATAAAATATATATAATTATCCCGTATAATCAAAAGAAAATACAGTATACTACGATGACAGCACTTTCGGGAAGCATAATTATAACATTTTCTCATCCAATGTTGTGGTGAAGGGGGCGTGGCTTCCCGACGGCGTGTCACCTCTCTCAGCCACAAGGAGGAGAAGGAAAAAAAAAAGGTCAAGATATGATCGGACCACGAAACTGAACTGACGCAGACCCTCCCCTTGGGCTACTTTTTAATTAATCGAATGACTGAAAACTCGAGCGTCTCAGAATGTCCAGCTCTTGTGGCCAGAACCGAGGAGAAGTGTCACTCAGCATCGTCCGCCGCCTCCTTCCTTCCTTCCTTCCCAGTATTGTGGTCACGGCTTCCCTTCTCTTGTGGGTACCTAGTGGAAGGAGGAGGAAAGCTGGGGAGAACTCGATTTCTTTTCTTTTCCTTTTTTTTTTTTGTGTGTGTGTGGGGGGGGGGAGGTTTTGGATATAATGGCTGTGGTAAAGTAGAGCGTCTTTTGTTGAGGTTTGGGTTGTGTATAGCTATTACCTTCCCACGAGATGTTTTGGTCTGGATGAATGATATGAGTGGTGAGTGAAGAGCCTCGCCCATCGCTCAGTCCTCCTGGTTTAGAATTCATGCCACATTGTCCCGCGGCCCCAGAGCTGGCAACCTAAAAAGTTCATGTGGACGATTCCCCCACCTCTCCTGTTTTTATATCAAATCCTGGACAGTTAGGAGGAGAATCTCAAGTGAGGGAACCATTTTTGGCTAACTAGTGAATCTGGCCAACACGCAACTTCCCCTCGCCCGAACCTACCTTTTCCAACAATAACAGAACAATTGTGTTTGCAGCAAATACTACACAATTCTTTGATACTTGAGCTCTCTCCACGCACACACAAACTGGTCCTACATTGGACTGTTAAGGAAAAATGGAAAATAGTTTGGGGAAGTATTTTCATACTCATGATTAAAAGATTTAGAAATGGTTAATGTCAATCGATGGACAATATAAAATAAAGGGAAGTTACTTTCAAATTAGTATTCTGTACTTTACATTTGAAAATCAAATAAAGCGAAAACATAAATGCTTTATCCTAAAATCAGTAAATTAGCCTTCATAATTATTCCCCCTTCCTGCCTTCACAATTTCTCTTCCAATTTATACTTTTCCTCAACAGAATATTTCTTTTCAGAGAGTGTAGACAATAGTTTCTATGACTGAACTAATATGATGAGGTTTGACACGGTGGAAAGAATTACAGGAGAGAGCCGCCTGGGTCGCCACACTCAAGAAGGAAAGGGGCGTGTGTCCGCCTTCCAGTTTGACCTCTGCTGTCACAACGCGTTAATTACACCAGGTCTTGTGGCGTGAACCAAATCTCAAATTGAGGAGAAGTAAAACTATATTCATGATTCCAAGAGACTTCTCCAGGAATATTGAGACAGGGGAGTGCTTTTATTTGGCTGCATTTGGACTAGGAAAATGTACAGTTCCACGAGGCAATTTCCCAGCAGAAAAAAAATATGTACGTAATAACAAAATGTTGACCCTCGTTGACGTACAAAAAGGAGGCAATTAATTCTCCTTAATTATCATACCTCTCGAATTATGGACTCTTTGATTATCTCGCCGAATATGTATTACCTCGTGGGGGAAATTGTATACCTGAGGCATTTGAGTGGTAGGGTAAGTTAAGGGGGTAATTCGCTTTTGTTACATTGGAGTGCCTTGATTCCCCCAAAGTATGCCAGGAAACAGGACCAAATGAACGAAAAAAATAATGGTGGTCTGTTGCTTGGAATAGTTTAGAGGATTCAGTTGCTCCAGATTTACCAACGCAAAACGTTCCCCTTAATCTTGTTTCCCTCAATAACATTCTTGGGAACGGAAGCTGTAGCTGACTAATGATTATACCTGGTCTACAATATATATATTTTTTTCTTCACCCCACAACTTATTTTTCGATCTTACTCGCTCTCCAGTGCAATACGAATGGAATGAACAATTGATTATACCATACTAACAATGAGAGTAATGCTACCAAACTATTATTTATCCCTGTCATATATATATAGGCCTCAGGAATTCATACACAGAGCATTGGTTTTTTAAAAGGAGTAATTTTTATTTTACACACATATATATAGTTCTGCTGACTTACTGATTCAAATATTACCCAAAAATAACAGTGCTATAAAAATTTTGTGTTGGGAAATTATTAATGTACAAAATTTTATAGTTTTTACGAACCCTTGATGTCACAGTGGGTGTATACAAATCCCTGAGACCGACTGTACAAATGGTATTCCTCGTGGCGGTAACTATTAAGAGATTGTTAATTTTTGGTGTCAGAGTAATATTTATTTTCGGTGTCCAAGAGAGAGAGAGAGAGAGAGAGAGAGAGAGAGAGAGAGAGAGAGAGAGAGAGAGAGAGAGAGAGAGAGAGAGAGAGAGAGACGTAGTGAAGCAGGAGAGAGAGTGAGAGCCAGCCAGCCAGCAACGTCAGGCCTCAGGCAAAATTCTCATACCTGGATTTACATGACAAGGTAATAGACGTAGCCTTCTTTGTCTCTCACACTGGGCGTCCCTCCCCATCACAGGGCAGCGCAAGGCATATGTACAGTTGAAGGAATAAATGACTGGATGGATAGGGGGCCAGCTACCTCTTTTTTTTTTTTTTTACTATTACTATTACTATTTCTATTACTATTACTGTTTCTATTTCTATATCTACTTCTATTACTATTACTGTTTCTATTTCTATATCTACTTCTATTACTATTATTAAAACTATTATTATTATTATTATTATTATTATAATAATAATAATTATTATTAATATTATTATTATAATTATTAATATTATTATTATAATTATTATTATTATTATTATTATTATTATTATTATTATTATTATCATTATTATTCTTTTTATTATTACTAATTTTATTATTATTATTATTATTATTATTATTATTATTTTCTGTAGCACCTTTATGATATGAGATTATGCTTACTATTACTATGTAGTCACAAATATTCATCATTGTACTGGCTGTGTATATTTATAGGGCTTAGTTTAGTAAATGTGTACCGTGGCAAATGTTTCCACTGTCAATGCTTGTGTCTCTAACTGTGTACTGCTGTGTTTATTTTATTATACACACAATTACGGATAATTATGTCTGAAAATGATGTGTTTCCAAGTTAAAATCTAGTTAGTTTCCTAGTTAAAATTCTAGTTTCCTAGTTAAAATTCTAGTTTCCTAGTTAAAATTCTAGTTTCCTAGTTAAAATTCTAGTTTCCTAGTTAAAATTCTAGTTTCCTAGTTAAAATTCTAGTTTCCTAGTTAAAATTCTAGTTTCCTAGTTAAAATTCTAGTTTCCTAGTTAAAATTCTAGTTTCCTAGTTAAAATTCTAGTTTCCTAGTTAAAATTCTAGTTTCCTAGTTAAAATTCCAGTTTCCTAGTTAAAATTCTAGTTTCCTAGATAAAATTTTAGTTTCCTAGTTAAAATTCTAGTTTACTAGTTAAAATTCTAGTTTCCTAGATAAAATTTTAGTTTCCTAGATAAAATTTTAGTTTCCTAGTTAAAATTCTAGTTTCCTAGTTAGAATTCTAGTTTACTAGCTAAAATTCTAGTTTCCGAGTGATTACATTTACACTAATATGCGGCACCTGTTAGTCAATGCACGGCTAAACAGTTGAACCTTGTGGGCTAAAACTTGGCTCACACGGATAACTTGGCACGAGAAAGAGAGAAGAAGAGGATAAAATAGTTAAATTCTCATTGACTGATTTTCCAGGCGGGCTGTACAGTAGATAGACGGTTCACGATACAAGGTGGCCGGGTGTCAAATTTTTATGTTGATCAGCGGGGCTACACAGAGGAAACGCCCTCAGTGTCTAGCGGGTTTTGTGGTTAGTTTTTTTAATCACATAGCTTTCATCCAAACTTCCTGCAGCGGCCACTAGGTTGTACTGTATTTAACAAGAGTGTTTAATTTAAAAAATATATATCCGTGCAGCAGGCAAATCTACTCCTGTCTATGTGTTCCTTGTACTAAATTATTATAGTAGATTTATAAACCAAACCTATATAGAAAAAAAACCTTGTTACTACTAATGGTCTTTCCCAATAAAGAGTAAGCATCCTATTTACTAACACATGTGAGTCAGAGGAGAAAGAGAACGAGATATATAACCAAAAAAAGAAAAGAAAAAAGAATAGACACGGGAGGAAGGAGGATGAAATGACCGCAATTAGAGATACGAGGAGCCCATGGTAAGATAACGCCGCGGCACCTCTATCTTCAGGGCAGCGGTGACCCTGAAAAACACCAGTCACTATCACGACCCGGCAGATAACAGAGCAGCCCCAGAGTCGCGTGAGGAGGAAGGCACCACCCACCACCATGCAGCCAGTCAGAGGAGAAATTAAAGTGGTATTGTAATGGTGAGGGTGAGGAGGAAGGAAAAGTGGGAAGATGGACAAAGCCCTCTCATTTGTGGAGAGGTTCGATAGTGAGAAACACAGAGAGAGAGAAGGGGAGAGAGTATGAGTGAGAGAGAGAGAAGGGGAAGGGGTAGAGAGAGGGGGAGGGGAAGAAAATAAGGAGAGAGAGAGAGAGAGAGAGAGAGAGAGAGAGAGAGAGAGAGAGAGGTGGAAGCGCCATGCCTTTACGCAAACCCCAAAGGACAAAGTTACAAATTAAAGTTCCAGTTTTCAAAGGGCAGTATCTTAGTACAGCATGGGAACATTAGCTTCGCACCTCGCTGGGTCAAATTCTATCCACGCCCCTACACATAAAACACTGTGAATGGAGTATTGCTCTTCTGTATTCTGAATAAGAACTACATAACCTGTATAATACATTGCCTGGGTGTTGTTCTGTATTTTGAATAAGACCTACATAACCTGTATAATGCATTGCCTGGGTGTTGTTCTGTATTCTGTGTAAGAGGTACACTCTCCCAAAAAAGTATCGGCATTGCTGGCTAGATCCTACTGAGAAAAGATCAAAGCTACATGTATGACTGTTCTGTGGGGTTGGTATTCCTGCTGGCAATGAGTTGACTCTCATTTCTGTACTATCGTGAAATCCTCTAGCATACATAATTCATGCATTAGGCAAGTCGTTGAGTAAGAGTTGTGACCATTATTACAGATATATGTTATGTGATTTTAATGATTGATGGTTTTGGGGAGGGGGAATTTACTGAATTATTGAATATAATGAGAACTATAACCCAGAGAATAAAGTTACCAATTCGGAATTTAAACAAAAAGGAATCTTTGAGTAGATTCGCTGTAACTGTTGTATTTTGTCTTAAATATAATGCAGTTATAGCATATGGTTGGATTAAGTAGGCTTATGCTTTTTCTTCTCATACTTCTAAATAAGGTTTTGTAAAGTAACACAAACGGAAATTGCCCTCTCCAGAAAGTAACGTGTATAAACAAACATGTGAAGCAACCAACACCTCAAAGCTTCACTCGATAATCTCGGGGCCTCAGTCTCAGGCCACTACTGACGGCCTCCTGTCCCGAGGTAGAGGTATATAAAAAAAGTAAAAATAAAATAAAATAAATAAAAAGAAAGATAACGTTATATACCATTCGGCAACTGCGGTGTGGATTAGCTGAGTTTTCAGCATTAGAAAGGGGCAAATCTTACGATAATATTTGAAATTTCTCTAATAGGTGAAGAAATGCGAATATGTTTCGATTTGCATCCACTATAGTTTCTCTGACTCATGAAGCAATACGAATATGCATAATTGGCAACTGATCGGTAGGAATATCACTATCTATACGGTTTCAAAGCAATGTACCATAATGCTACGTTTATTGTCGTTTTCGTTCATTCGTTTTAATGCCGATACTATTTTGGGAGAGTGTACATATCTTATATATTACTGTATATAGCTTGGGTTAAGGTCCATAGATTTATTGGTAACACTTGGACCAATAATTATTAGCTGGGATTCTAACATTTTAAGTAAAAGGTTCCCAATGATAGCTATGATCTACCCTGCGCTCTGAACACGATTCGCAAAATATGAAACACAAACTAGATAATTCGCTGAAGCACAAAGTGAAATGAATCCCCACAACTGCATCCCAATCACTCCATTACTTGGTCTTTATTCGGGAATTCATAACTTCTCAAATTGAGAGAAGAAAGTTTGAGGCAATAAAACCAATTAATAAATCCCCATGTGGTATTTCAAATTAAAAGACGGTTTTAATAACATACTCAGAGACCAAACAAAGGCGTTTATTAACATAGACTGCGTAAAATTAGGTGGAAGATAGTTTTTCCTATTAGCGAACCTAATCCCTATTCAATAATTCAAAGTGAACTGTTGTACCGAACTCTCATACGTCAAAGAGAAATGAGTGGATCTTTTTGTGTTTTCCGAGCGCTTAGCAGATAACCTGTATATCCTCACCTCTTGCTACAACCTCACATTCTCCCATTATACGCTATTTTATGAGGCCATTAATGTTTTTGCTCTGAAAGCTCCCACTCTGTCTTAGCAATGGATTGTCAACTAATAAATAAACCCGAGTTTTATATTTCCTTCTGAGGCTCGTCCATCTCCCTCTGCCTCCCCGCGGCCCTCCACATGATGGTCTCCATTTAAGGAGGAAGTACAGTGTTGGTAAGTCTGGAGTAACTGATTCCTCCAAACTATTCCAAGCAACAATACACCAATATTTTTGTCAATCCGGTCCTGTGTCCTGATATACTTTGAAGGAATCAAGGCGACTTGATGTACCAAAAGTGTTAATTTTAACCCCCTTAAAGATTACAGCAAGAGGACTAGGGAGGCGCTGCAGGGAAGGGAGGTGTTCCTGCAGCATGGTACCCTTGTGTATACTCGGCTAGACACAGGCTGAGTTTATAGAATAGAGCACGTTATGACACATTAGATGAAGTTCGGTCCTACTGTATTGTAGGCTAGGTTTGCTGAAAATAAGTTACCTTAGGCTGGTATATTAGAAATAGAGTCTCACACGAAAAGGTAAAGGAAAATAGTAGCAAGCACCTTTTTATAGAGGAATCTTAGCATGCCACCTCAACCACAACACAGTAAGGGACCAATGCTAGTGGTCCGGCTCTCACCTGCCCCTCCCTTCATTACTTGCCACAATATTTGTTGCTGGGTGGCAGGCACACTAATATTGCCGCCTTCAGTAATCAGATGTGACATATAATTACCTAGACTAACCCTTGCATGATCAAAACAGACAACGTAATGGTGTTAACGCGATGAGTATTTTTCTGGTGTCTCCTTCCGTGCCGGGTGGTCTGCAGTGAACGCCACACCTGCCCAATGTATTCTCAGGTTTCTCAAGGTTCGGGGTTGTTGTTCTTGTCATGCGAGGAAATTAACTGTATTTACATACGTAAACATATCACTTTTATACTACATAATATGAAAACCATATTATGTAGAATACCATATACTATATTATGTGTACAGTACGATATATATATACAGTATATACATAAATATACACTCAGACATACACACACGCACGTGTGTGTATGTGTGTTTATCTATGAAACAATTATGTGTATTATGATGAAACAAAGATAGTTCCAATATTCCTACAAGTTGCAAGTAATTCCCTTTATAAAAATCAGACTTGGGGTTGATGTCTGACATCACATTCTCGCTTCCTTACACAGTGTTACCTTGTGCTGTGAGAGACATGTTAATGTACTCCCAATACTACTGTAGATATATGAAGATTCTTGAGTGGAAGCGACAGGATGAGGAAGTATAATGTAAAGGCATGTTATCAGACAGGTAGTTACTGTGTTATGGTGGATGATGATAGTTTCCTGTCACTGTAATCCATGATGCTTCCAAACTTCTGAAATATTGGGGATAATTGCCAAGTGGGTTTTCGTGCAGTTAATAAATTTTTAGGGGCATTAATCTTTCCGAGAGAAAAAAATCATTAAAACAGCATTACTGGCATATAAATAATGTAACCGCTTCCTTGGGTAAAAATATTTTCGATAATATTTCTATTCTTTTGCCTATATTTACAATGTACTCACCACATTTTATCTATTATTACTTTTTAAAGGCTACAAGCAAGCAACTTTAGGTGAAAACAATTACCAAGGAAATAATTTAATCCCTCCACTGCTCGCGTGTCTCGCTAAAATTACTCTTATCCACCGAGTGAACAATGGCCGTATCGCCCCCAAAAGCGGAAACAACTAACCATTCCATCATGACCTAAACACTGCCTTACGAGTCTGGGTAATTGTGTAGGTAATGGTGTAAACGCTCACTTCCTATGAAACATGGAATGAAATACGTACTCCTAATCTGGAATTGGACTCAAATGCTGTATAGTACAGCCACAATCAAATATCCACCGACACTTTCCTTCCATCATGCAAATAAATCAGTATCATTCCAAAATATAACCATACAACACCTTACGTCAACTCAACCCCTTCAATTACTATTATGTCGTGCTGCAAAATCATACACGTGTTGTTCTTTATTACAAAGATATTTACTACGATGGAAGGAAAGTGTCGGTGGGTATTTGCTTGTGACTGTACATGCATCACAACGACATGTTCATAATCACTGTCTTGAAGGCATTGCATTATATATACAAGGGAACAATTATTAATTTCAGTTGTCTCAGAAAAATAATAATGAGATTATTTTTGAATTACATTATTTAAGGACCCTGTAATGTAGTCAGAAAATGGGAAATAAATGAGTCTTTCGAACATTGCCCCGAAATACCACCTATATCAGTGGTTCTTAACCAGGGGTGCTCGCACCCCTAGGTGGTGCGAAGCCGGTTCCTAGGGGGTGCGAGGATAGGCATAATTAAAACAAATTATATTTTTATATACGTATGTTATTTTTTTCTGCAAAACAAAATAATCTTTTTGCTACAGCAGTGTTTTGAGCTAGAGAAAAATCTACACCTAATTTCCTAATGAAGTGCCAACGTTGCAACAGACTCGAGTACAGGATACACGTATGTGATTCGGAGGGACGAGGGAGGGAGGACACGTATAGGTGACACAGAGGGAGGGAGGACACGTAGGTGACACAGAGGGAGGGAGGTTATCGTCACCACCCTCCCGCACCATTAACACGCAGACCTCTGTTTGAGTGATTTATGGTTTCCCTGTTTTAATAACTTTTTCTTATTGATACATATACAGTAGGGTGGAGGATTGGTTGTGAATCATTTCTGATTTTGCTTTCTTCACATGTATTTAAATGGTCGGTTTATATAACATAAATCATTACTGTAGTGGTGTAGCCATTACAATACTCTCATGGAATGTATTGTGATGGCTACAAATGTACTTATTAAAACCACGTATTTCAGTTTTAGCATTTTTTTTTTTTCAGCAATAGAGGGGTGCGAGAACTGACTGCTGATTTGAAAGGGGTGCATATATTGAAAAAGGTTAAGAACCACTGACCTATATGAAAGGAGCTTGTCACGTGGCATGGTCAGGAGGAATCAGAATCCTCCAATTTTCATACACGATCACAGGGTCCTTAACCGGATGATGCAAGTGGTAATTGATTTTTTTACATACATATATATATATATATATATATATATATATATATATATATATATATATATATATATATATATATATATATATATATATATATATATATATATATATATATATATATTGAGACACCAACATTCTTTAAAATGCATAGACACTCCTCTCAAAAAAAAAAAAAAATTGAGAGGAGTGTCTATGCATTTTAAAGAATGTTGGTGTCTCAAAATCTCTCGTTGTCTACTTGATTAAGGGGAGAGTATACTTTTGGTACATTAGAGCGTCTTGATGCCTCCAAAGTATGCCAGGAAACAGGACCACATTAACAAAAATAATGGTGGCCTGTTGCTTGGAATAGTTTGGAGGAGTAACTTTCTCCAGATTTACCAACACTGTACAGTTGGCAAAAAAAGTTTCGTTATCATCCTTTTAACAGTGTGATGTAATGTTGGTAGGCCTGACAGGCGAGTCAGGTGTGACGCGAGTGTCATATATACCTCCGTTTACCCTCCGTGCCCCTCAGTGTCTAATGGGCAGGGAAGTAGGAATGACGTGCTTTCACCCAGTGCTATATTTTCTGGGTATTTCACGGTTATTCTTGTTCTAAAACACTCAAACGTATTTCCTTATGTTTAATAATGAATAGTTAAATAGTAATAGTTCTTGAACACTCAAAATTTAGTTTAAAATCAGCTAAACTTTTGATATAAAAAAGTTGTCACTGCCGAGGCCTGCATATTTTCAGCCGCGGTAAAGACGATAGCCGTCCTGGATGTCTCGGATGACACGAGGCACGACTGCCCAGTTGGCGGAGTACCAATCCTGCCGCGCTTACCGATTTTAAAATTAAAGTAACGAAACTTTTTTTGAGGACTGTACATACCTCCTCCTTAAGCTCTCTGTCTGTCAGAATTCTATACCACACCGGGACCTTTTATAATATATTATTAAGGATGGTACAAAGCCTCCCCCCAAAACTCATACTCACGCAAACCCACTATGCCTTCTGTACACAAATAGGAAAAAAAATTATGAATGATGTTCCTTCTGATCCGCATGGAGGGGTGAAGAGGGAGGGATGAAGAGGAAGGGGTGAAGATTGATTGAAATTAGGCGCCGCAACAGCGAGGTCATATAGCGCCAGAAGGTGATAAAGAGGTGGGACAGCAAGCAGGAAGGAAATAGAAGGAAAAAGGGACAATTCTAGAACTGACAGGGAATGGCTGGGGCCGAAGGGGTGCCCAAACCCTTTAAGTATTGCTCATGTCACTACAGGCAATACTCCCCTACTGGGGGGAAGGGGTTAAGAGTGAGGGATGAAGATGGAGATATGAAGATGGAGGGAGGGAGTGCAAGGTGTGGGTAATGAAGACATACTGTACACCGGAATGTTTACAAGACACACCAACTAATCTCTACCAGCTGAATGTACCCATGAGTTTTAATGTCCGTGACCGCCTACGCGAAAAGAAAGAAAAAAAAAAAAAAAATTCGGAAATCAAAAGATAAAAATATATAAATAAATAAATAAATGAATAAATAAAAATGAAATAAAAAATAAATACCAATAATAGAATGAATGTCGTAATTCGTGGTGCCCTAACTAATAATAAAGTCCCACGATAAAGTGAGAGTGAATCAAGGAGTTTGACTGGTGACTTGGTGAGGATGGACTGATAGTTTAATGATCACGATGATACCCAGGCAGCAGCAGCAGCTAAAACCCGATTATCTTCTGAACGTGATTTTTCGTCTTTCATTGTAGGCTACTGTACACTCGCAATCCAAAATATGTATCCAGGCTTGCTTCGAATATCCTAATCGAGTATTAAGCGTGCTCAAGCAAATATGAAACAGGATAAGAGTTGTAATTGGTTCACTACTATGTCAAATGATTCGAAACTTCAACAAGACCTGGATACAAATTTGGATGGCGAGTGTACACTCGCCGACAATAGCGACGCCCATCTCCTTGACCCATACAAAACCCGCAGCCACTGCTTTTGTGTGGGGGATGGAGGAAGGCAGTGGGTGAGAGGAGGCAGAGTTGGTTTTAAATTAATTATATGAAAATGATCCTAGTATGGAAACAAAGGCTTGTGTTTTTAGTTGGGTGTACCTCAAGGCGAGGGGCGTCGCTGTTGTCGGCGACTGTACATGTTAAGGGGGAAGTTTGTTGTTGGTAAATTTGGAGCAACTGAATCCTCCAAACTATTCCAAGCAACAGAACGCCATTATTTTTGCTCTTCTGGTCCTGTTTCCTGGCATACTTAGGAGGAATCGAGGAGATCCAATGTAACAAAAGCGAATTACCCCTTTAAGTATCATAGCCCCATAGTGTAAGTCCGCCACACTCACTAAAAGGCCACTACGTGACTCCTGACATTTCCTCTCACCATGGTCAGGTACTCGTTAAAATTTATAGGCCATTACTCAGTGGTTAAATCTGTTAGAGAAGCTGGCAGAACGACAACAAGATGGTGATGGTGTCTAGTAACTCTGTCTAATATCAAAGTACGGATAAATTTGGGCCATAATTTTTATGTTATTTTTTATGCTTAAATGTTAACTCGAATAAGTACTTCTCTGGAAGGGAAAGAATCTTGTCAAAGCAACCAATTAATATCAAGTACATCATGACAAAAAAAAAAAAAAAAAAAAGAAGTATCCCTTAGGCTCCCTGAAAGCGATAATGATGATGACTGTGTCGTAATTTCAGGTCTTCAGAACAGGAGTGGCGTGTCAACAAACTTCATGAAATGGCCCCAACGTCTTTGCCATCTTAAATAAATGTTCGTGTTGGAGTATGCATATAGACAATACAATGTTTTAATACCCCTCAGTTTGCGACATATATTCTTAATAATATCTCTCGTATGGTAGGATTGATGTGGAGACGATGGTCATAGTGGAATGGAAAGTGATAATATCCCACTTAGTAAAGTTTGTATTTTACGAGCTGGCCATTTTATTTGGGAATGACGTCATGTGAAAGCTCTGTCATCTTTTGCCTCGTGGATTTGGTTATCTGATAACCACAACAACATTCATCAAGAGCTGTTGGTGATGTATGCGGCAGTATTTTTGTCTTGATGAAGTGTCACATTAACTTTTACACACACACACACACACACACAATCAGACACACGAGCACGCAAACACACTAACAAAAACCACTGCGTGCATCGTACTGCAACGCACATCACTCACAAACATTCACTCAGACACGCACACACACTGACACACAATAATAATAATAATAATGGCGTACGCACACTTGAATACAAAACACACACACACACACACACACACACACACACACACACACACACACACACACACAATGCTTCCTGCTTTGTAATTATCTCGTCCAAATATATATTTTTTTGTCCTACCAGTCCGAATTAAATCGTCACTAGACATTCAGACGCTTTGTTCATATAATCATAATCACCTCTCATTATAACATCGGGTGTGGCAAATTGATATGCTGCATGTTGGGAACAATTACACCCTTTGTCTTAATACTTGCGTTGATATTACCTTGTCTTAATTAATCGTCCACTTAGATAGCAATCTTTCTATCCCTAATTATACTGTAACGGTAAAGTTGAAGTCATAAAGTTTATATGGGCACATTCAACGTAGCATTTTCATATCAGATCTACAGAAGGACGGAAAGGCACTAAAAGCAACACTATTGAACATTAAAGTGAAAGTCTAAAAATGAAAGAAGACTGAATCTTAAGACTCCATGTCCATATTAGTCCATGAGCCAGGACCCCAAATTTCGGCCACCGGTACCATCTGGGGGGAATAATTCTCATGGTGATTTTTGGTAAGATATTCACCCCTAGTGTTAAAAAAAGTATGATAGCATTGCAGCAGCGGTAGCTTTCTATGTGTTATAACTTGATTTATACCCCTATGTCAAAATTATCACTGTAGTGTTATAAAATGCATGATAGCACACATAAAGCTACCACTTGTATCATGCTATCATAATTTTTCTAACTCAGGAGATGTTTTCCTTGCCAAAAATCACTATGAGCATTATTCCCCTCAGATGGTACCGATCAACCCTATTGGCTCACCGACTATATAGACGGGAGAAGGATACAGAGCATAAACGAATCACGTATTAACAGTGGGAACAATATAACAGGTTCTAAAGTCATGTCTACTGCCCCCAGAAGTCAGTGTAATCGCTTAGCTGAGGTGCTGCAGCCTCAGTGTATTGTTTTCATTATCCATCCATGCATGCTGTGGAGCGCATCTAAACATTTCACGAGACCCATATTTGTTCTGTGAAAATTGTACAAAACTCCACAAACAAACCATTATTTACAGTGACCTTTATATGGTACTAATGACTCAAGTACCCAGTGATCGTGTATGAAAATTGATTCCTCCTGACCATGCCATGGAACAAGCTCCTTCCATATAAGTGGTGTTTTGTGGCAGCATTTGAAGGACTCATTTATCTCCAATTTTCTGACTACATCACAGGGATACTTAAGATATGATAGCACAAGTACCCACTCACAGTCTTGAAAATATGAGATTAGAGTGGAGACATGCACTCATAACAAAATTATTATATGATTGAGGGAGGAGGGGGAGTGAAGGGAAAAGTTGTATTTGAACTATCTGATTTTTTCTTTATGAGTCGCATCTCCCTCCGTCTCTGGGCTTTCAAAATGGCATTACCTTGAAGCAATCGACTGTCAGTGCCACGACGATCAAGATTAAGACAAATCATTTCTCAATAAATCTAACTGCACAATTATCTCCACCAATCACCCTGCCTTCCTAGCTTATTAAGGGACATAGTGATGTAGTCAGAAATTTGGAGGTTAGTGAGTCCTTCAAACATTGCCACGAAACACCACCTATATTGAAGGAGCTTGTTTCGTGGCATAGTCAGGAGGAATCAGAAGCCACCAGGTCTCACACACGATCACAGGGTCCTTAGGTTGTCCTTGGCTCAACTAGCCTATAGTTATGTTCCTTCACCCCAATATGATGTTTTTTTTTGGAAGAAGATTAGGTCAACTTTCCCAACAATCTTTCTGAATATATAATATGTGTAGTGGACATACAAAAAGTGACACATATTTGTATCTACGTTAACTGTGTTCCTTATATCTAAACCTCTTCATATTTATGGCCACAAAATAATATCCTTTGCTATCAATGACCACAGTATAAGGTTGTATCGATAAAGAAAAGGAATGTATGGCTGTGAATTAATCGAACCCCCTGACATTCTTTCGGTATATTTATCGAGGAATATAAACAAAAAAGATTGAAAAAAGGTGGTTATAAACAGATTCCTAGAGAGATACACACAGCATTAGGCCTGTCGGTTCATTATTGGCAGATCCTCATGCAACCCATCCCTGAGAGTTAAGAGACAAATGGATAGGCAATTTAACCACTGAGCATACTGCCAGCATATTCACAGGACCATCAACACGGTTAATTTTAGTCCAGCATCCACATTAATGATGAGTGGTGGAGGTTGAATGAATCCTGAGTATACCCATCACTGCTTTATAACTTTCTCACAGGCTACTGATTTTAGAAGAAGATAAACGTCCGGAGGTAATTTTCCAGATAGTATATTATGAAGCATTAAGTATTACCAACAGAGGCTCATCTCCTCTATATATAACATTAACCTATTGGAGTGATGGCAGTCTTAAGGGGAGATTCTCTTGTTGGTAAATTGAGAAGGCTACTGATTCCTCCTAACTATACCAGAAAACAAACGCCACCTGTGGT
>JAWQEG010003267.1:35000-50000 GCA_033782935.1 Petrolisthes cinctipes | reverse complement strand
GTCAAGAAATAAAAACAAAAGTTAAAATGTGGGACTATAGAGAATGGAAGAAGAATATGGAAAATAATACAAGCCTAAACATATATAGAAAATGGAAAGGGGGAAATTGGAGAAGATGATGTATATGATAATAGGTTTTCTTCAGTATTGATGTTCAGGGAAAGAACTAATAATAATTAATAAGACTCTAGCACTAAATTATAACAATAGACATACTAATGGGAATATAAATTACTGTATATGTGGAGCTGAGAACGAAAAAAGATATATGTGGAGCTGAGAACGAAGATATATGTGGAGCTGAGAACGAAAAAAGATATATGTGGAGCTGAGAACGAAGACCTGCTGATACATTTCTTGTTTAATTTTCCCTTATATAATGAAGAGAGAAAATATCTACAAGAATTATTACAAAGGCCATATTATGAAGAGAATGGTATTAATATATAGGTGAGGGAGAATGTTATTTGTAGATGAGAATATGGAATTGAAAAAGGAAACCCTAAAAATGTGGAATAAAATAAAAATTAAAATTAGTGAAATAATAGAATAGGATAGAAAGAAAATAAAGAAAATGCAAGTGCCGTGATACTTGGACACAGAACCACAGAGCTAAAAACATAGAGCTCGCCACCCCCCCCTGGCGTGTCACCACCGGAAGTGGGTTGGCGGCCATGACAGATAGCCCATCCCCTCAACCCGCCAGCCTGTCAGCTTATGCCAGGGTAAGATATTATTTCATTTATTCGGTCTTTCATTGATGATATGGTATATTAACTACATTATAGTAACTCAAAATATATGAATAAGTATTTCTTTAACCGATATATCAGTGAATGGCTGATTAAATATAAATACATTTCGGTTAAATGGTGAAATTATTTAGATAAACAAAACTATCGTTGGCACTCATCCAGCTATCCTCACAATATTATTTATCTGAGAGTTTAGGGTCAAAGTGCGGTAAATATTGAATGAATTACCGTTATTGGGTATGGTATTTCTACCTTCATTACCCACTTATTCAGACCATTCTAAGACTATTTTCTTCTATGGCATTTCCTCTGCAAATGCCCCATTTCCAAAATAGGGCATATTCAAATGGGGCATTTTGAAATTAGCCTGACCTTACCTGACCTGACCTAACCTAACCTAACCTAGACCGCATCAGACTACCGGGACCTAACCTGGGCAAACTACCGGGAAATAATCGTGATAAAGTACAATAAATGACAGGGGTAAAATACTGGGACCCACTCGGATCTGGCAACACTGCTGCAAAACGGTAATTCTTTCAATAAATACCAAAATGCTGTCTAGTAACACCCCCAAGTCACCAACATTTTCCCTAATCTGAATTTGACCATCACCCACAGAAACATTTAAATCACCAAAATTCCTTATATTTTCCTTCTTGCCCATTAGTAAAAATTCAGTTTTGTTTTCATTCAATTTCAATTGTTTACAGTCCATCCATTCCTTGACACTGCGAAGAACACTATTTATATTTTCAAATGCACTACCAATATTAGTTATAGCAAAGTAAAACTGAGTATCGTCAGCAAGTAATTTAAATTTTACTTATTGTCTTTGTATCACTTTTGATAGACCAATTGTATGAATACAGAATAAAACTGTGCCCAACACACTGCCTTGAGGGACTCCACTTGTCAAAGGTTCATATGAAGAAAATGAGTTTCCAATTTGCACACAATATTTTCTATCTTTCAGATAACTTCCTAAATATCTCAAAGCATCCTCCCCAATACCAACAGCTCTCAAGTCATTCAAAAGCAATTCATGCACGACAGTATCAAATGCTGCACTTAGATCAAGGAGAATCAAAATACTACATTTTCCTTCATCTATTATTAACAATAAGTCACTAACAACAGAACACACTGAAGTTTCAGTGGAATACAACTGTCTGTAAGCTGACTGATTATCTGGCAGTGCATGAACTTCCTCCAAATGTACAGTACCCTCAACTGATTAAAAATAACATATTCCAATACTTTTGACATGAAAGATAAATTGGAGACTGGCCTAAATGAACTCAACTCATGTTGATCAAGCTTCCCTTTCAAAACAGGTTTTATGACAGCCAGCTTCTCTGAATCAAGAAACATACATTGAGAAATACTGGTATTAACTATAAGTAACATGATATGCACACATTCAGTGACGTTCTCTGCATGTACGTACCACCTCCAATATGGGCACTGGAGACACACCACAATGACGTTTTTTTACCTTCTTGATAACTTGAATAAGATCTTTTTTGTTTATAGTCTTCAAACACATTAGTCTAATCTCACTATTAGTTTCCATCACAGGTGGAAGAGGCATGTCTACAAAATCAGATATTATGTTCATCATCTTGTCCTTAAAAAGTTTACAAAAAGCATCAGCTAACTCCTTATCACTGAAGCCATCTGGGAGCTTCCTTTTCTTCACATTACCTGTGAGGCTATCAAAAAGTTTATATAATTTGTTCATATCCGACCCTGCCTCCTGAATTTTCTTAAGATAGTAGTCTGTTGTATTCTTCATTATTAGCTCATTATACTGGTTCTTCACAACCTTGTACTCGTCACAGGTATTTTCAGTCTTCACTCTACACCATTTACTTTCCTTGCGTCTTTTTTCCCTTTTCTTAATCAATGTTTCACCATTAAACCACCAAGGGGATTTATCTACAACTGTAATATTCTTTTCCATACACGGACACTGATTATCATATTCAGTTTTTATGACTTAATTGTATATATCCATGAGACAGTTAACACAGCCTGGTTTCTCCAATTAATTATTAGATTCCTCATCAAATTTCTGATATATATACATTATTTATAAAAGATACAGGCCTGAAGTCAGTCTTATTTCTAAAATAGATTTTCTTAGTTACCTTAGTTCTTGGTAGTAGGAGCTTAAGGGGGAAGTACAGTGTTGGTAAATCTGGAGCAACTGATTCCTCCAAACTATTCCAAGCAACAGGCTACCATTATTTTTGTCAATCTAATCCTGTTTCCTGGCATACTTTGGAGGAATCAAGGCACTCCAATATACCAAAAGTTTACTACCCCCTTAAAAGTAATGAGCTTATGAACAGGAAAAACCGCAAACTCCAGCTGCTCAACATCAACCTTATTACTCACCAAATTATTATCTGAACCATTCACTAATCACCAAATCCAATGTATGACCAGATGACCAAGTAGCTGATTTTACATTGTTTAATAACAGCTGATAATTATGTTTCCAGCAACTCACACAAAAAGAAATTGGATTAGGATTTTCACTATGATCAATCCACCATATATTAAAGTCCCCAGCAATAATAACCTTTAAGGAAACCATATCATATTAAGTCCAACAATGTATTAAATTCTTGAATAAAAATATTTTACATTTGACCAAGGTGGCCTATAAACAACAGTAAATGATACCCACTAATTCTGACATTTAAAAATTACCTCTATGTACTCAAAACTTGTTGTATTAATTCTTTTTAACACCCTCAGGTGAGAAAAGACATTTGAAAAAAAAATATTCCAACTCCCCCCCACCTCGTCTACCCTCCCTTATAGATTATGAAGAAAAGTGTGAGTGTGTGGATTCATTTCAATAATTCTGGCTGAATCATAGTTATTTAGCCAAGTCTCAGAAAGAGGTAAAATATCAAGCTCTTGCTCATTTATCATTTATCTAATCTGAATACTGTAGTCTTATTTCCTACTGACTGAATATTTACAAAACCAAAGTATAAATAATCTAAACAATTTTCCCAAGCCCTAATACCCATGATCAGTAATAGAAATCTCTGCAGTTAAAGCCTTACAACACCTAGCACTTACTCTATGACCCACCTCCTCTCTCTTTTGTCTAATACAATTTATACATTATACAATTTATACATTACAAGTACAGTATTTAGTTTTATGAGCACCAGAACAGATGCTACAAACTTCATTATTATCTTCCTTAAAATTACACTTATTTGCAGTGTGTCCGTATCTTTGACAATGAAAAAAAGTAATCACATTATATCCGGATGATAATTGCCAACAAAAAATACTTGACAAAGCGTGATATACACCCCAATTCTAAATAAAATAAAAACCATTTGGTGTATACAGTAGTCTCTGAAGTATGTGGAGGTGAGGAACACTTGGTAAATATGCAGTTTAGAAGAATAGAATATTGAAGAGAAATTCAACATTGAGTAATTGACTTTCTCCTTTTCTTTTTGGTGTGATTGGATAATTTTGACCTCTTTGTATATACGGTAACTTAGATAACTAGATACTGTCCTTTTCCGAGATAGCCCCCCCTTTTTGAGTAGGTGAGGGGTGGTTTTATTTATTTTTTTATTATTTTTTTTACCTTCCACATACAGTACTCCAACAGTATGAAACCCTACCGGGAAGACGGCATGCGGTGGTAATTCTGCATAAGAGTTCCACATAGATTTTTCCCACTTTTTTAATGCATCTTTTTACTTGTTCTATTAATTGTTGGCCGGCCACAATACTGTACTGTGATGGGATATATAACTTTTTTATTTTTTACCTGACTTGGCCTGACCTAACCTCGCCTAAATACACCTAAGACAGACTACTGAAATTTAACCTGTGCAGACTACCAGGACCTAACTTGGGCAAACTACCAGTACTGTACCTATTACATACAAACATTCGATGCTGAGTGCGACTTTACTGGGACCTAACTTAAGCAGAGTACCGGTATCAGAACCAAATCAGACAGACAACCGGGACTAACCCAGACATTTTTGGTATACACGGGGAAAATGGATCCGTTGAACGAAGATTCACGTAACAAAAGCCTTATATTGGAACGTAACCCTTTCGTTCAACGGGGACTTACTGTACTGTATATTTCCCATGTGGAACTCTTATGCAGCTATACTGGCGGGGTTTGCATGGCCAGGGAAATTGAGAGATTACGTTAGCAATGAAGGCATTAACATTAATAGTTTACAGATCTCTCTCTCTCTCTCTCTCTAGACTCTCTGACTCTCTCTCTCTCTCTCTCCTTTTATTTCCTTCCTGCTTGCTGTCACACCTCTCTATCACCTTTCTCTGGCGCTATATGACCTTGCTGTTGCGGCGCCTAATATAAATCAATCAATCTTAATAGTTTACATAATTGTCATATAATGAACTTAACATATAGTTGTTTGGAAGATCTTGACAACAGCTGAGATTCTTCTAAGCATGTGTGAGGATGTTTAAGTTAGGTTACCGTTACGCTAAAAGATATTTAGCTATGATAGATGAAGAATCTTGCACCTAATCAGATTTTCTACAGTGGTCAGGTTTCTCAATTGCTTCCATAAAGTAAGTTATAATCGTGTAGGCTACCCATACTCATATAACTTTACCTTACTTACACTGAAAAATAATCATGCAGGAAGGAATAAAACAGTACAGAATCTAATTACTGTATTATTTACAATCTTATTATTACATATATTTTTTCTCTCTGGTAAAGTAACATACAGCAGTTTTTGAGACACCAGGGTGAACATTATGCCCCTCTAGTCGGGAAGTGTATGAGAGGTTCCAACTTTCATATACTTCCCCACCAGAGGGGCATATGTTCACCCGGGTGTCTCAGAAATTGTGGTATGTGACTGTACATACCATACCCAGTCAATAAAGAGGACTCCTTACCTCAAATTAAACTTTTCATCTCCTCAAGTATTTACCGTACAGTACCGGTATTAATTATATAATATATATCTGTTACAGTCAGACTGAAACAAGTCATATATATACGGTATGTACAGTTGGGGAACAAAGTATCTGGACACCGTTGACGGCTTCTGGTAACAATGTCAGTGATAAACACGTTAGTACTGGACAATATTTATTCATTACTACATAAGGATAACTGATATTGGGTGACGTCAACCAACCACAGACACTGAAATAAAAGTTATCCTTCAATTCATAAATACTTTCTCTCATTGATGTGTTTACTTTTGGGGATGTTGTCAGAAGCCGCCAATAGTGTTCAGATACATTATTCCCCAACTGTACATTATGTGAAATAATTGGTTTACCCAGTCAGGATAGGAGGGATTAGGTTATGTTAGGTCATTCATTACAGCTAAACAAACCTAACCGAATCTATCCCAGCTGACTGAGTAAACCAGACATTCCATAGACTTACTCAAATTTAGGTTGGGTTTGGTTAGCTTTTGTTAAATTATTAAACATATTACTGTCCTTATCTAACCTTACCATCCTAGCCCAACCCAATCAAACCAAATCTTACCTAACCTAACCTAACCAAACGTAACCTGAATTGAGTAAATCAGTCATTTCACAGTTTAACTAAACCAATGTTCTTGAATTTGGCCCTTAAAAATGAATAAGAATGTTCGTATTCAATATCTCCCTTAGACACAACAGGAACAGATATATAACCTTTATGCTTTGTTAACGACTCCACAATTTCAAGCCTTGCCTTCGTACTAGGTTTTCTAAATCCGGCCCCTTCATCCGTTTGTTTTCTCTTTCTCTTTGTGGAATATATCCTATCTTGTTTTACACAATTTGTTTTACTTGGCTCTTTTATAGTGTTCACATCCAGAGGAAAACTAGTGATATTCCGTGGGAGTTGTGTGGCTGCATTCATTACAGCTATAGCTTTGGTTAAAAGACTATCTACAGACTTCACAACTTGGAGGTCTGTTATATCTTTATACTTTGGCACTAGAGTTAACACAGTTTTGTTTGTCAGTTTCTCTACCTCTTCTTCTAATGTTGATTTACTACCTGTACCTGACACTGCACTACAAACTACATCATGGAGAATTTCTATTTCTTTACCTGCATAAACTTTTGGTTTGGTTGGTTTATATTTGCTTTGCCTGAAGTCTACAACAGAATGTATATGCTTACAGATATTTCTTCTTCTATCATCATTGTCCTCACATGAACAACTATACATACATTTACATACATTACAATAGGGACACCTCTCTCTACAGGTCTCACAAGTCAAGTTACATGTCTTCACTACATATCGTTTATTTACATACAAGGCTGAATGCACCACAAATACACCTTCATCCTTCTCAATCACCTCTAGATCTTTTCCTAGTCTGTGGCGCTCTGTAAAGTGAGACTTGTTTCTACTTACTGTTTTATTTTTTAGCAGGTTAATCATCCTTGAGTACAATTTGTCATTCACCATTTTTTCTAGGACTAATATTGTATGATCTAGTCTTTTAACCTTTCCATCTAAATAAATGTATTTCAACAACTTATGGATGCTCTCCAAGTTGTTATTTGTGGTGATGGTCACATTACTTCGGTAACATTTGGGCCAAAGTTTAACCCTGTCTTCTACTAAATAACATTTCCTGAAGTACTCATAAAAGGTACTGAACCCAGCCTCCTCTAAGTATTTTAAGAAACCCTGGCACTCCTGGTTGAATATTTGTTCATCTGGCTCGTCCATGAGAGCTCTAACCATCTGGTAGATAACTGCTTTTTCAGATGTTGGTGCAGTTATTTTAGAAGCTATACTCTTTCTAAAGGTTCTATCAGTATGCCAACTGGAGTTTAAGAAGACAGGAGTTCCTACTTTACTCATGGTTACCTTCCATGCATTTCTAAATATAGGATCATCATCACTCATAAAAGTGTTTGCATTGAGTGGACCAACACGTTCTTTCAGCTTAACTAAAAAAGCTGTAACTATCTCTTCATTGACAGTACTGCTAATCAAAAAAGCTACTGGAAATCCCTGATTACAATCATTTACTATCATTAAAGTGGTAAGCTGATAGCCTGTGTATTGACTAATACAGTGAGTGGAATCCATACACACTTGAAGTGTTTCTGTGTTGGTCAGATGGTTTAAGAACCAACATTCTTGACCCTGCTTCATAAATCCTAAAGCTAATTCTTTTTTATCTATATTTGGGTTCTCTGAATCTATTACTCCTTGATCTTTAAAAAACAGTAACTCATTAGCCTCCTTCAGCTCCTGTACAATGAAGCGTACACTTATGTTATCCTCAGGATGTCGGCACTGGATATGGTGGAGTCCATAGTCTCTGGCAACATTTAGAATGTCTTGCTTTTTCAGAATTGATGCACGACTTCCTCCTGAAGTTTCTCGTACTCTGTCCAATATCTTGTTGTAGGAAATGCCTTGAGTAATCATCCCTGTCAGAAAATAATACTGTAGTACATTAGACCTCAAAGATGATGAAAAGTATATATATGGTAAGCATAATACTGTACATGGCTTTATTTATATGGTCTGGTGCAGGCTTAAATCTGTATTACAATGATCTGTAAATGATAGCAGGTAGGCAGTGTGTATCCATAAGTTGTAAGGAAAGTAGCAGAGAGAGACAAGTATAGTATAGTGATCTGAACAACACCAAAACACTGAACTGGATGTCATCAATGCATCTTGGGCTAAAAACAAAACAATTAAAAATATTATGCTCAAATACTATTATGGTATGGTACAGTAAGATACCACACTTTCTGGGACACCCCAGCAAACATATGCCTTTCTGGTAGGGAAGTGTATGGGAGTTTGAACTCTCATACTGTATCTGACTGTACATATACTATGTACCAGTATGTACTGTATGTATAACTATAAAATATATTCTTGGCCCAATATTGCACAGAAATAATGTCACTGGGTGCCCAAGCAGAGGGACATCCTCGCCAATCTTAAAAATATATATATATATGTATTAACATTTTTACACAATATTAAGAATAAACATATAACATTGCTTGTTACTTTAGTGTACAAAGAGAAATAATGAGTATGGTACTGTACCTGCAACTTTATCCTTCTCACATTTGGGCAGCTTCATGTGAACCAGATTAGGTACATCAAGGTTGTGACTGTAGTGGTCCAGAAAGTATACAACTTTAAAAGTACCACGTATTATTTCAACTTCAATTGAAGATGTACAGAAGAAGCCTAACTTGCAGGTACCTGTAAACAAACATACAGTAATAGATTATGTTCCTTGCCTTAGGAATACCTTGTGAAGCACAGACAGGATACCGGTAACTAGATATTTTTCAACTGCATGATACTGGCAAATAAAAGGGAGATACAGTATAATTATGAGCTCTAACTACATAATATATAAAACATTAGTAAAAAAATACAAGCTGCTTAATCTATGAAGTCACAAATGAGCAGGTGTTTGAACACAATGATACAATCTTTTATGCTCAGTGGACCTCTTCCATTCACTTAAATACTCTGGGGACCTCTTGGTAGAAGATCATATCAGGTGACATGTCGTTTACTGAAGGAAGCATTTTAATATACCGGTATATATACAGTAATGTACAAATTATCATGAGACTGTGAGGTGTAATCAGCCTGGGAAAACTAGAGATCCTTACCGACAGTGTAATTATAAAGTACTGTATAGCAACGATGAATATTAAGCAACTGAGGAGGAAGAGAGAAAACTGTACATCTTTAAAGTTTCTGTCACATGGACTCTTTGGTATGTTTGGGTATGTTTGTACCTTGACTCTTTGTAGCACGTTTACTTCCTTCAGGACTGGATAACCTCTCTTTGCCAGATCTTCGACAATAATATGTTTTAGTTTTCCCAAGAGTGGTCTTCTTTGATCCACTGTGAAGGGTGTAATTAACTCCAACATCAGCCTCCAACCGGTTTTTCCATTCCATGAATTCTGTAAAGATAGAAAAACATTGGTTGGCCTTCAAAAATGAGCCACTCTCACTCATATACCTCTTAACTCCATCCTTCCACCTCACTTTTGATCTGCCTCTTCCTCTCTGTCCTTCCACCTCACTCTCGTAACTTAATGTTGAAGTATTTGTGTAAGCATTTGCACAATATGATTCTACAACAGAATGTTATATATAATTCGAATCAAACTTAACCTAACCTGATATTCGGAGTCAGTCAAGTCGTTCATAATATCCGGTTAATAATTCTGTAACATACCATACATTTCCCGGTATTTATTGAAAGAATTACCGTTTTGTAGCAGTGTTGCCAGATCCGGCTAGGTCCCAGTATTTTGCACCGGTCATTTTCTGTACTTTACCACGGTTATTTCCCGGTAGTTTGCCCAGGTTAGGTCCCGGTAGTCTGCCCAGGTTAGGTCCCGGTAGTCTGATGCGGTCTAGGTTAGGTCAGGTAAGGTCAGGCTAATTTCAAAATGCCCTATCTTGTAAATGGGCCATTTGCGGAAAAAATGCCATAGAAGAAAATAGTCTTAGAATGGTCTAAATAAGTAGGCAATGAAGGTAGAAAAACTGTACCCAATAACGGTAATTCATTCAATATTTACCCATTTCCCACTCCAATCTCCTACAAAAAGACACTTCCTGGATGTTTTGCCCACTGCATATACTGGTAATTCAATACCAGTAATAATTAATATTACCTAACCACACCTGATCAAACCTAACCCAATAACTTCGGTAAATTATAAAAATGTACAGGTGAGACTATATTATCTTTGCTTTTTTTTTTCAATATAAATGCAAATGCTCTTATGTCATTGTTGGTATTTATTGAAAGAATTACCGTTTTGCAGCAGTGTTGCCAGATCCGGTTGGGTCCCAGTATTTTGCCCCAGTCATTTATTGTATTTTATCACGATTATTTCCTGGTAGTTTGCCCAGGTTAGGTCCCGGTAGTTTGCCCAGGTTAGGTCCCGGTAGTCTGATGCAGTCTAGGTTAGGTTAGGTTAGGTTAGGTCAGGTCAGGTAAGGTCAGGCTAATTTCAAAATGCCCCATTTGAATATGCCCTATCTTGGAAATGGGGCATTTGCGGAGGAAATGCCATAGAAGAAAATAGTCTTAGAATGGTCTGAATAAGTGGGTAATGAAGGTAGAAAAACCTTACGCAATAACGGTAATTCATTCAATATTTACCTCATTGTTCAATATGGCATTATGCAATTATAGTCATGAATATTCGGTATTTATTGAAAGAATTACCGTTTTGTAGCAGTGTTGCCAGATCCGGCTAGGTCCCAGTATTTTGCACCGGTCATTTTCTGTACTTTACCACAGTTATTCCCCGGTAGTTTGCCCAGGTTAGGTCCCGGTAGTCTGATGCGGTCTAGGTTAGGTCAGGTCAGGTCAGGCTAATTTCAAAATGCCCCATTTGAATATGCCCTATCTTGGAAATGGGGCATTTGCGGAGAAAATGCCATAGAAGAAAATAGTCTTAGAATGGTCTAAATAAGTGGGTAATGAACGTAGAAAAACCGTACCCAATAACGGTAATTCATTCAATATTTACCGAATGGTCTAAATAAGTGGGTAATGAAGGTAGAAAAAACGTACCCAATAACGGTAATTCATTCAATATTTACCGAATAATTAATCAAACCTGACAGGATCTCCCTAACTTATTAACCTGGATCAGGATAAACTACCAGTACCTACCTCTTTCCGAAGCAAATTCATGGTTAACTGTTTTCTTCAGCAGGATGTCATGGTCTTGTTGTAGGTGGTTCCTCAACAAGGCAAGTGTAAAAAAACTTATTTCACATTCTTGACATCTGACATTATTATTTGGAATGTGTTGATCCTTTACCCCATGAACACCTCTCACATGTCTGTTCAAGTTGGATTTATTATTATATATGTTATCACAATGCTTACAACGTAGTCTTTCTTCTTTACTTCTCCCCGCCATTTTCGTAGTCAACAAGGAAGAGATCGGCGGAATCGGACAGGTCAGGTCAGGTCAGATGTTGGGCGGGGAGATAGCCTTTTCATCGGCCTCCCCTTTGAGTTTTAATAATACTGTATTGTGGTTGAGTTTTGTTTTTCTTTATGTGGTTGCTTTTCTTATTCTCTCTCTCTCTCTCTCTCTCTCTCCAAAAATTGTTTACAACTTGGAGGCAATCACAGACCCAGAAACGGAAGCCAATCACGATCCTAGTATAATTTTATATGAGTAGTCGTGATAGTAACAGTAATGTCTAGTAGGTCCATTATAATAAATTTTTAACTGTTAAATTCGGTAAAAAAAAACATCTATTAATTAATTTAAATATTTCACGTCAATATTTTTATACCCGTTGAAAATAAAAAAAATCCGACTTTGTCACGAACGGTATAGATGTAACTTCGCAACTAATAAATAAATTCGGTAAAATCTTTCCATTAAATTATTTCTCGTCAACATTTGTATTTTATCTATTTTTTTTTTTTTCATATACGAGTTGAAAATTGAAAATCCGACGTTGTCACGAACGGTATAGATGTATGTACTTCGCAACTAATAAATAAATTCGGTAAAAAACTATCCATTTTAAAATATTTTCCGTCTACATTTTTATATCCGAACCATCCATTAAAATATATGTCGTCAACATTTGTATTTTATTTATTTATTTATTTTTATATACGAGTTGAAAATTAAAAATCCGACTTTGTCACGAACGGTTGAGCTGTAAATAAGGGAAAGGTGTTGTAAGGTTCGGCTATTTTACGCCAATTTGGGCGGGTTTATAAGCAGTTAATTTAATATGTTAATTTAGTTAATTTAATGAGTTTAGTTAATTTAATACGTTGCTTTAGTTAACTTGATGAGTTTAGTTAATTTGATAATACTTTAATTTAGTTAATTTAATAATGAGTTTAGTTAATTTAATACGTTAATTTAATTAGTTTAGTCGAAAAAAAATTAATAGTGGAGTAAATATTTAATAATTATATCAGTCGTAGTTTGTAATACCTTAATTAATATTAAGCTTATATTAATAGTAGTATAAATAGTAGTAGTTAAAGCGGGCTATTATATAGGGCTGAAAGAATACTATGTTTGGCTATTATTATTATTGGCAACACTTGTTTTGGCTATTTTCATGATTGGCAACACTGACCCACTGACAGATCCACCACCACAACAACAAAATTTTCATCATGGTAATTTTTTTTTCATCGTTTTTACGTGATTATTTGTTTATTTAGTGTTATTTATCTGTGTTATTTATTTGTATTGTCATTTATATATTGTTATTTATTTGTATAGTAGATAATATAGTAAATAATATAGTAGATAATATAACTATAGTAAATTATTAAACACGTTTTTATTATTTATACATTATTATTTATTTATATTGTCATTTATACATTATTATTTATTTGTATTATCATTTATATATTGTAATTTATCTATATAGTAGTAAATATGGTAAATTTACAGAAGAACTGGGTTCACTATATTGTATATTTTAGTATCATTACCCACTATTTTGGACCATTCTAAAACACTTTTCATCTATGGTGTTTCTCTCGGAGATGTCCCCGTTTTCGAGATATGCCCCGTTTTACAAACATAATTTGGAAATTAGTCTGACCTTACCTGACCTGACCTAACCTAACCTAACCTAACCTAACCTAACCTAACCTAACCTAACCTAGACAACATCAGACTACCGGGATATAACCGGTGTAAACTATCATAAGGTGACTGGGGCAAATTCCCAGGACCTAGCCGGATGTGGTAACACTGCGCGATCCTAGCCAAAAACCCAGTTATTCTGTAATAATACCGTAAATATGGTAGATAATATAACTATAGTAAATTATTATACACGTTTTTATTTATACATTATTATTTATTTGCTATATTATTTATTTGTATTATCATTTATATATTGTTATTTATTTATATACTAGTAAATATGGTAGATAATATAACTATAGTAAATTATTATACACGTTTTTATTATTTATACATTATTATTTATTTGTTTTATCATTTATACATTGTTACGGTATTTATCTGTATAGTAGATAATAAATATAACTAACGTAAATTAATAAACACATTTTCATTATTAATGCATTATTTTTTTTTTTTTTTTTTTTTTTTTAATAGTCAAACGTTTGTCCATAATCAGTTTTCGACTTTAGGTTTTCAGAATGCAATTTTTTATAGTGTGTTTTGAATTAATTTATTGACCGTCGCAAATTAATATAGTAGATAGATATAGTAGATAATTAATGTTTTGGGAGATATCACCCCCCGCCCCGCCCCCCACTCCCCCCGGCCCCCTGCCTCCCCTAACTTAATCTCCGAAAACATCTAGATTCGTCTGAAAAACACTATAATGCATTAAATTGAATTAGGTAGATATTGAAAGAATTACCGTTATTGCGTACGGTTTTTCTACCTTCAATTAACCCACTAATTTAGAACATTCTAAGACTATTTTCGGTATTTATTGAAAGAATTGCCGTTTTGTAGCAGTGTTGCCAGATCCGGCTAGATCCCAGTATTTTGCCTCGGTCATTTCCTGTACTTTACCATGGTTAGGTCCCGGTAGTTTGCCCAGGTTAGGTCTCGGTAGTTTGCTGTGGTCTAGGTTAGGTCAGGTAAGGTCAGGCTAATTTCAAAATGCCCCATTTGAATATGACCTATCTTGGAAATGGGGCATTTGTGGAGGAAATGCCATAGAAGAAAATAGTCTTAGAATGGTCTGAATAAGTGGGTAATGAAGGTAGAAAAAACGTACGCAATAACGGTCATTCTTTCAATATTTACCCTATTTTCTTCTATGGCATTTCCTCCACAAATGCCCCATTTCCAAGATAGGTCATATTCAAATGGGGCATTTTGAAATTAGCCTGACCTTACCTGACCTAACCTTACCTGACCTTACCTAGACCACAGCAGACTACCGGGACCTAACCTGGGCAAACTACCGGGAAATAACCGTGGTAAAGTACAGGAAATGACCGTGGCAAAATACTGGGACCTAGCCAGATCTGGCAACACTGCTACAAAACGGTAATTCTTTCAATAAATACCGAAAATATTCTTAGAATGGTCTAAATTAGTGGGTAATGAAGGTAGAAAAATGGGGCATTTTGAAATTAGTCTGACCTTACCTGACCTAACCTAACCTAGACCGCAGCAGACTACCCTATCTTGAAAATGGATAATATCATATACATTTTTA
>JAWQEG010003267.1:27500-32500 GCA_033782935.1 Petrolisthes cinctipes | reverse complement strand
GAAGGGGTTGTGAACAGCTAAGAGTATAACCCTGGTGGATATGTTATTGTAATCAGTTGAGTTACCCCTAATGAAATAGATCGGCAACTTCCACCTCACCTCCCTCAATGGATATTTGCCCAGAAAGAGTAATGTAAACGAATGATTAACGATTTTTACATGTTTGCCCAGAAAGAGTAATGTAAACGAATGATTAACGATTTTTACATGTTTGCCCAGAAAGAGTAATGTAAACGAATGATTAACGATTTTTACATGTTTGCCCAGAAAGAGTAATGTAAACGAATGATTAACGATTTTTACATGTTTGCCCAGAAAGAGTAATGTAAACGAATGATTAACGATTTTTACATGTTTGCCCAGAAAGAGTAATGTAAACGAATGATTAACGATTTTTACATGTTTGCCCAGAAAGAGTAATGTAAACGAATGATTAACGATTTTTACATGTTTGCCCAGAAAGAGTAATGTAAACGAATGATTAACGATTTTTACATGTTTGCCCAGAAAGAGTAATGTAAACGAATGATTAACGATTTTTACATGTTTGCCCAGAAAGAGTAATGTAAACGAATGATTAACGATTTTTACATGTTTGCCCAGAAAGAGTAATGTAAACGAATGATTAACGATTTTTACATGTTTGCCCAGAAAGAGTAATGTAAACGAATGATTAACGATTTTTACATGTATAGTATTACCAAAAGTACAATATTTACAATTAAGCAAAACAGCAATATGAAATGAGGTAAACGTTAACACACAAAATGACAATAATTAGAAAACCAAATAATAGAACACAATTATATCAAGAGTTAAACAAAATAGAATATATCAGCAAAAGCAGCTGTAGGTACGTGACAGTATATAGAGAGATTATTATGTAAGTAAAAAGAAAAAGAATTATGTAAGTAAAAAGAAAAAAGATTATGTAAGTAAAAAGAAAAAAGATTATGTAAGTAAAAAGAAAAAAGATTATGTAAGTAAAAAGAAAAAAGATTATGTAAGTAAATAGAAAAAGAAGTATGTAAGTAAAAAGAAAAAAGATTATGTAAGTAAAAAGAAAAAAGATTATGTAAGTAAAAAGAAAAAGAAGTATGTAAGTAAAAAGAAAAAAGATTATGTAAGTAAATAGAAAAAGAAGTATGTAAGTAAAAAGAAAAAAGATTATGTAAGTAAAAAGAAAAAGAATTATGTAAGTAAAAAGAATTATGTAAGTAAAAAGAAAAAAGATTATGTAAGTAAAAAGAAAAAAGATTATGTAAGTAAATAGAAAAAGAAGTATGTAAGTAAAAAGAAAAAAGCTTATGTAAGTAAATAGAAAAAGAAGTATGTAAGTAAAAAGAAAAAAGATTATGTAAGTAAATAGAAAAAGAAGTATGTAAGTAAAAAGAAAAAAGATTATGTAAGTAAATAGAAAAAGAAGTATGTAAGTAAAAAGAAAAAAGATTATGTAAGTACATTACATTAGTACGTAATAGTACATTACATAACCCATTCCTGTATTACATAACCTAACTTTATTTAAGGGGGGACAGGCTTGGGGGGGGGGGGTAGAAAGCCTGTCCCCTATTCCTGCACCCCCTCTAGCCTGTCCCCCTATTCCCCCCCCCCCCAAGCCTGTCCTCCTACTCCTGCACCCCTCCTAAACCCCTCTCCTATACCCCCCACCCCTAAACCCCCCACCCCTAAACCCCCCTTATTCCCGCACCCCCTTAATTAATTACATAATACGATATAATTACAGGAATAATTACATAATACAATATAATTATAGGAATACACCATAACTTTATTTAATTACATAACATAACTTTATTTAGGGGGGTGCGGGAGTAGGGGGACAGGCTTGGGGGGGGGGGGGGTAGAAAGCCTGTCCCATATTCCCACACCCCCCTAACCCCCCCCCCCCCCTCAGCTTGTCCCCCTACTCCCACACACCCCTAAACCCCCCCTCAAAAAAAAAAAAAAAAAACACCGCACCCCCCTAAACCCCCCCCTCCCCCCACTATTCCCGCACCCCCTTAATTAATTACATAATACAATATAATTACAGGAATAATTACATAATACGATATAATTACAAGAATAATTACATAATACAATATAATTACAGGAATACACCATGACTTTATTTAATTACAAGAATACAGAATGACTTTATTTAATTACATAACATAACCATTTAATTACATAACATACATAACTTTATTTAATTACATAACATAACTTTATTTAATTACATAACTTTAATTAATTACATAATACAATATAATTACAGGAATAATTACATAATACCATTTAATTACAAGAATACACCATGACTTTATTTAATTACATAACCATTTAATACATAACTTTATTTAATTACATAACTTTATATAACTTTATATAATTACATAACCATTTAATTACATAACATAACTTTATTTAATTAGATAACAAACATAACTCTAATTAATTACATAATACAATATAATTACAGGAATAATTACATAATACGATATAATTACAGGAATACAATTTAATTACAGGAATAATTACATAATACAATATAATTACAGGAATAATTACATAATACGATATAATTACAGGAATACAATTTAATTACAGGAATAATTACATAATACAATATAATTACAGGAATACACGATGACAGAACACTTCCGTATGTCCGGGATGTACTGGGGCATAACAGCCATGGACATACTGGGACAACTGGACAAGATGAAACCAACAGACATAATCGAGTTCATTAGACAGTGTCAGGATGTGTGTAGTGGTGGCTTCTCACCTAGTGTGGGTCATGATACACACATACTCTATACGCTTAGTGCTTTACAGGTGAGGTGTGTGTGTGTGTGTGTTTGTATGTGTAAGATGAGAGAGTGTAATGTATGTGTATGTGTGTGTGTGTGTGTGTGTGTGTGTTTGTATGTGTAAGATGAGAGAGTGTAATGTATGTGTATGTGTGTGTGTGTGTGTGTGTGTGGGTCGGTCATGATACACACCTACTCTATACACTTAGTGCTTTACAGGTGTGTGTGTGTAATAATAATAATAATAATAATTAACGGTTTATTTCCATGGCAGTCAGAGACTGAAAATTTACAGAGGGGAAGATTACATTAATATTAATTCTAGGATCTATAGGCTACAACTTGGAGACATACTAATCTAAGTGTTTATTTTTCGCACTAAAGTGGGAACAGCGCTCTGGCGATAGCGGTCGGTGCGAGGGGCTCTTAGCGGCACCAGTTTGTTTTGGTGTCGGGTAGCCCTGGCTGGTACAGGTGGTAGGAGGTGACGGTGGCGTGGGTTACGTAGCAAGCCTTCCCCAAACTTGCTAAGGGCTTGCTCATACATGGCTGTCAGCCTGGGCAGACTCAGGGTGGTGAGGGCATTATTATAGCTGGTGTAGGCAGGGCCCAGTATGACTCTGCATGCCCTCTTCTGAACCTTCTCAAGCTGTTGTTGTTGCGTTTTGTTCAGAGATGAAGACCACGCTGGGGAGGCGTACAGCAGTGAGGGTAATATGAAAGAGGTGTAAACTGCCTTCAAATCCCCTGCTGGAGTCCCCAGAGACCTGAGTCTGCTCAGCATGTACAGCTTGTATGAGGCTACCTTGACCATCCTAGCGACATGTTGCCGAGAAGCTTGAAGGAGTGGATGACTTGGAGTGGATGAGGGCCAATTGTGAGCTGGGGGGGCGGTACAGCTGCAGTTGAGGTACAGACGTGCATCACCACGGTCTTGGTGTGGTTGATGGAGACGTTGTTGTGCTCTGTCCACGTCTGCAGCCTGTCAAGGGTGGCTTGCAGTGGATTATAGTCTGGTGTCCTGGTGTTGACTGGGATGCCAACCGTGCAGTCATCCACGTATTTCCATCGATGCTGGGTGTCGGTGAGGGCATCATTAATCAGCATGAGGAAGCATAGTGGTCCAGATTTAGTTCCTTGGGGAACCCCACAAGTCAGCTGTTGTAGGGGAGATATGGAGCCCTGATAACGGACCGCCTGCTGCCTTCCTGTGAGGAAGTCAGCCAGCCAAGCTACCAGGTTGGGGTGGAGTCCCAGGTTAATGGCCTTGTTGATGACAACAGTGTGGTCTACAAGATCAAATGCTTTCCTAAAGTCTACAAAAGCAAGAGCGAGAGATGTGTTACGTTTGTCCAAGTGGCTGTGGATGAACTCAAGGAAGCTGACTAGGCAGTGGGAGGTGGAGGTGGATTTGATGTTGCCGAACTGACGGGTGTCTAGCTGTTTGCTAATTTGTGAATAAGACCAGTTAAACACGAAATCTTCACAAAGGAGGCTAGGGAGAGGTGTGATGGCAATTGGTCTTAGGTCATTAAAGGTTTGTGGGGTGGGAGTTTTAGGGATGGGAGTGACATAGGAAATTTTCCAGTCAGCAGGGCAAGCATTTTGAGCGAGGGAGGCGTTGATTATGGAGCAGAGGGGCGTGGCTAGTTCAGGGGCAAATTCTTTGTAAATTTTAATGGGGAGGTCATCAGGTGTGGTGGATCTATTAGATTTAAATGAGGTTATCATTTTGGCAACCTCAGCCTCATGGACAGAGGGGAGTGGGGATGGGGAGGGGAGGTAGGCAGGGAGAAGGCTGGTCTGAAGAGGGGGGAGGGTTTGACAGATAGCGGCAAAGTACAGGCCTGTGTATGTGTGTGTGTGTGTGTGTATGTGTGTGTGTGTGTGTGTGTAGTGGTGGCTTGTCTCCTAGTGTGGGTCATGATACACACCTACTCTATACACTTAGTGCTTTACAGGTGTGTATGTTTGTGTGTTTGTTTTTATTTATATACACATATATGTATGTTTATATACACACACGCTCGTATGTATGCTTATGTATATACACGCTCATTTGCACACACTCATTTACACACACCTACTCTATACACTTAGTGCTTTACAGGTAAGGTGTGTGTGTGTGTTTATTTATACACACGCTTTATATATGTATGCTCATTTACGCACGCTCATTTA
>JAWQEG010003267.1:2500-20000 GCA_033782935.1 Petrolisthes cinctipes | reverse complement strand
GTCTATCTGTCTTTCTCTCTCTCTCTCTGTCTGTTTATTTGTCTGTCTCTCTCATACACACACATACGCTCTCTCTCTCTCTGTCTATCTCTGTCTTTCTCTCGCACACATACACACACGCTCTCTCTCTCTCTGTGTGTGTGTCTATCTCTCTCTGTGTATCTATCTATCTGTCTATCTGTTTGTCTTTCTCTCTCTCACACACACACACACACACACTCTCGCTCTCTCTGTGTGTCTATCTGTCTGTCTTTCTCTCTCACACACACACATACACACATACACAGGCTCTCTCTCTCTACCCGACGTGTGCTACTCGTGGTGGGTACTGGCCTCACTAACCATGCTGGGAAGACTACACTGGATTAATGAATACAAGATGAGGACTTTTATTATGGCTACACAGGTGGGTTATAATCTCTCTCTTTCACACACACACACTCTCTCTCTCTCTGTGTCTATCTGTTTGTCTTTCTCTCTCTCACACACACATACACACCCTCTCTCTCTGTCTTTCTCTGTGTGTGTCTATCTCTGTCTTTCTCTCACACACACATACACTCTCTCTGTATGTGTCTATCTCTCTCTGTGTCTATCTGTCTTTCTCTCTCTCTCTGTCTATCTGTCTGTCTCTTTCTCTCTCTCACACACACACATACACGCTCTCTCTCTCTGTCTGTCTTTCTCTCTCTCTCACACTCACACACACACATATACACACAGGCTCTCTCTCTCTGCCCTCTGTGTGTTACTCGTGGTGGGTACTGGCCTCACTAACCATGCTGGGAAGACTACACTGGATTAATGAATACAAGATGAGGACTTTTATTATGGCTACACAGGTGGGTTATAGAAAAGGTGTTGATATCGCTTTCTCTGTGTGTCTGTTTATTTGTCTGTCTCTCTCTCTCTCTGTCTATCTGTTTGTCTTTCTCTCTCTCACACACACACGCTCTCTCTCTCTCTCTGTGTGTCTATCTCTCTCTCTGTGTCTATCTGTCTATCTCACACACATACATGCTCTCTCTCTCTCTGTCTGTCTCTCTCTGTGTGTCTATCTCTGTCTCTTTCTCTCTCACACACACACATACACGCTCTCTCTCTCTCTGTCTTTCTCTGTGTGTCTATCTCTCTTTCTCTCACACACATACACACACACTCTCTCTCTCTACCCAATGTGTGTGTTACTCGTGGTGGGTACTGGCCTCACTAACCATGCTGGGAAGACTACACTGGATTAATGAATACAAGATGAGGACTTTTATTATGGCTACACAGGTGGGTTATAATCTCTCTCTCTCTGTGTCTATCTGTCTATCTCTGTCTCTCTCACACACACATACACACTCTCTCTCTCTCTCTCTGTGTATCTAGCTATTTGTCTCTCTCTCTCTCTGTGTGTCTATCTGTTTGTCTTTCTCTCTCACACACACACACATACACGCTCTCTCTCTCTCTCTCTGTGTGTGTCTATCTCTGTCTTTCTCTCGCACACATACACACTCTCTCTCTGTATGTGTCTACCTCTCTCTGTGTCTATCTGTCTTTCTCTCTCTCTCTCTGTCTATCTGTCTGTCTCTCTCATACACACACACACACACACTCTCTCTCTCAATGTCTCTCTCTGTGTGTCTATGTCTTTCTCTCACACACACACACATACACACTCTCTCTCTCTCTCTACCCGACGTGTGTTACTCGTGGTGGGTACTGGCCTCACTAACCATGCTGGGAAGACTACACTGGATTAATGAATACAAGATGAGGACTTTTATTATGGCTACACAGGTGGGTTATAAAAAAAGTGTTATTGTTTTCTGTGTGTCTGGTTATTTGTCTCTCTCTGTGTCTATCTGTTTGTCTCTCTCTCTCACACACACACACACGCTCTCTCTCTCTCTCTCACACACACACACACACGCTCTCTCTCTCTCTGTGTGTGTCTATCTCTCTCTGTGTCTATCTGTCTGTCTCTCTCTCTCTCTCTCTCACAAAACAGAAAGATAAATTAGTTAGGATATAACAACAAACAAACCTATTTACATCAACACTCACTCTCTCTCTCTCTCTCTCTCTCTCACAACAAAACAAAGATAAATTAGGATATAACAACAACAAACCTATTTATTTATTTATTTCCACACTCTCTCTCTCTCTCACTCTCTCTCTCTCTGTCTCTGTCTCTGTCTCTGTCTCTGTCTCTGTCTCTGTCTCTGTCTCTCTCTCTCTCTCTCTCTCTCTCTCTCTTAGAATACAGTATAAAAACAACAAACCTATTTACATCCCCCACACTCACTCTCTCACACTCTCTCTCTCTCTCCCACGACAGGACCCAGAGACGGGCGGGTTCACCGACAGACCAGGCGACATGGTGGACCTCTACCACACCCTGTTTGGTCTGGCCGGCCTCTCTCTGCTCGGGGAGGGGGGACTGAAGCGCATCAACCCCGTGCTGTGTATGCCTCAGTATGTTGTCGATAGGATTGGTGTCAGTGTTCAGATTCTGGATTAGGTGGAAGAGGTGGAGGTGGTGGAGGGGGAAGAGGAAGGTGGAAGAGGTGGGTGGGGGAGGTGGAGAATGAGGGGTAGGAGGAGGAGGAGAAGAGAATGAAGGGAAGGAAGAGAAGGAGGTGTGGAAAAGGAAGAGAAGGAGGAGGAGGAGGGGAAGGTGAATGAAGAGAAAGAGGTGATAAAGAGGAGGTGGAGGGGAAGAAGAAGAGAAGGAGGAGGGGAAGGAAGAGGTGGAGGGGGTGGAGAAGGAGGTGGAGGAGGTGATAGATAAGTGGAAAAGGAAGAAAAAGGAGAGGAGGAGGATGGGAAGAGAGAAGGAAAAGGTTATAAAGAGGAGAAGGAGGAGGGGTAGGAGGTGATAAAGAGGTGGAAAAAGGAGAGAAAGAAGAGGAAGAGGAGGGGAAGGATGAGGTGAAGAAGGAGGAGGGGAAGAGGAAGAGGTGATAAAGGGAGGGGGGACTGAAGCGCATTAACCCCGTGCTGTGTATGCCTCAGTATGTTGTCGATAGGATTGGTGTCAGTGTACAGATTCTGGATTAGGTGGAAGAGGTGGAGGAGGTGGGTGGTGGGGAAGGGAGGTGGGGGAGAAGGTGGTGGTGGTGGGGGAAGGGGTAGGAAGAGGTTATAGGGAGGTGGAAGGGAAGGGGAAGAGAATGAGGGGTAGGAGGAGGAGGAGAAGGAAAAGGTGATAAAGAGGGGGTGGAAAAGGAAGAGAAGGAGGTGTGGAAGAAGAGAAGGAGGTGGAGAAGTGGAGAAGGAGGGGAAGGAGGTGGAGGAGGTGATAAATAAGTGGAAAAGGAAGAAAAAGGAGAGGAGGAGGGGGGACTGAAGCGCATCAACCCCGTCCTCTGTATGCCTCAGTATGTTGTCGATAGGATTGGTGTCAGCGTTCAGATTTTGGATTAGGTGGAGGTGGAGGTGGTGGTAGGTGGAGGGGGGTGGTGGTGGGGGGGAGGTGGGGGAAGAGGTAGGAGGTGGGGGGGAAGGGGTAGGAAGGAGAAAGAAGTGATAAAGAGGAGGTGGAGGAGGAGAAGGAAGAGGAGGAGGAGGGGAAGGTGAATGAAGAGGAGGAAGAGGTGATAAAGAGGAGAATGAAGAAGGAAGAGGTGATAAAGAGGAGAAGAAGGAAGAGGAAGAGAAGGTGGGGGGGAAGGGGAATGAGGAGGGGAAGAGGAAGAGGTTATAAGGGGAGGGGGGACTGAAGCGCATCAACCCCGTCCTCTGTATGCCTCAGTATGTTGTCGATAGGATTGGTGTCAGTGTTCAGATTCTGGATTAGGTGGAGGTGGTGGAGGTGGGTGGGGGAGGTGGAGAAGGGGTAGGAGGTGGAGGGGAAGGGTAGGAAGAGGTTATAGGGAGGTGGAAGGGAAGGGGAAGGTGAATGAAGAGGAAGAGGTGATAAAGAGGAGGTGGAGGGGAAGGAGAAGAGGAGGAGGAGGGGAAGGAAGAGGTGGAGAAGGTGGGGAAGGAGGTGGAGGAGGTGATAAATAAGTGGAAAAGGAAGAAAAAGGAGAGGAGGAGGAGGATGGGAAGGAGAAGAGAATGAGGGGTAGGAGGAGGAGAAGGAGGAGGGGTAGGAGGAGGAGAAGGAAGAGAAGGTGTGGAAGGAGTAGGAAGAGGTGATAAAGAGGTGGAAAAGGGAGAGAAAGAAGAGGAGGAGGAGGGGAAGAGAAAGAGGTTATAAAGGGAGGGGGGACTGAAGCGCATCAACCCCGTCCTCTGTATGCCTCAGTATGTTGTCGATAGGATTGGTGTCAGCGTTCAGATTCTGGATTAGGTGGAAGAAGTGGAAGAGGTGGAGTGGGGGAGTGGGATGGGGGGGAGGTGGAGAGGTGGGAGGAGAAGGTGGGGGGAGGTGGAGAGGTGGGAGGAGAAGGTGGGGGGAGGTGGAGAAGGGGAAGGAGGAGGAGGGGAAGGTGAATGAAGAGGAGGAAGAGGAGGAAGAGGTGGTGGAAAAGGAAGAGGAGGAAGAGGTTATAAAGAGAAGAAGGAAGAGGTGATCAAAAGGAGAATGAAGAAGGAAGAGGTGATAAAGAGGAAGAAGGAAGAAGAGAAGAAAGAGGTGATAAAGAGGTGAAGAAGAAAGAGGTGATAAAGAAAAAGAAAGAAGAGAAGGAAGAGGTTATAAAGAGGAAGAGGAGAAGAAAGAACAAGAACAGAAGAAAGAGGTGATAAAGAGGAGAATGAAGAGAAGGAAGAACGAAGAACAGAATTACATAACAACTATAACACCATTTCTGTAATAAAATTCAGGATATAAAAAAAATATATATATATAAAAATGAATACTGTATAATTATGACATATATATTTATTTTATTTCACAAACTGTAAAAAAAAAAAAAAAAAAAAAAAAAAAAAAAAAAAACCGGTTTACATAGATGGAGAGAAATTTTGTGTTGGTAAATCTGGAGCAAATGATTCCTCCAAACTATTCCAAGCAACAATGACAGAACAAACACCATTATTATTATTATTTTTAATATTATTATTATTAATATTATTATTATTTGTATTATTATTTGTATTATTATTATTTGTATTATTATTATTATTATTTGTATTATTATTATTATTATTTGTATTATTATTATTATTATTTGTATTATTATTATTATTATTTGTATTATTATTATTATTATTTTTATTTTTTTTTTTTTTTTTTATTTTTTTTTTTTTTACAAGGTGGGATCTGTGATTTTGAAGGGAAGAAAATTTTGCAAGTTAAATTTTTTTCCAGGATTATTAGTTTGGAGGAATCGGAAGCCTTCAAATAATTTACCAAAAAGAGGTTCTCCCCCCCCCCCCCCCCCAAAGAAAAAAACAACAGAGCATTAACTTCTTCTATTTAATATGCAACTCGGCAGCTGTGTGTGTGTGTGTGTGTGTGTGTAAGTGTAAGTGTGTGTGTGTGCAAGTGCAGCGTATGTGTGTGTGTGAGAAGTGTGTGTGTGTGTGTACAGTGTGTGTGTGTGTGTACAGTGTGTGTGTGTAAGGGGAACCACCCTAACATTTAAATTAACTATACAGCATATAGGGTAAGTTCCAATAATATTTTTTAGCCGACTTTAGATGTTATAAAAAATTCAGTATATATAATTTTTTTTTTATATACAAGGTAAGTTCCAATAATATTTTTAGCCGACTGTAGGTGTTATAAAAAATTCAGTATATATATATATGATAAGTTCCAATAATATTTTTAGTAGACTGTAAATATTATAAGTTCCAATACTATTTTTAGCCGACTGTAAATATTATAAGTTCCAATAATATTTTTAGCCAACTGTAAATATTATAAGTTCCAATAATATTTTTAGGTGACTGTAAATATTATAAGTTCCAATAATATTTTTAGCCGACTGTAAATATTATAAGTTCCAATAATATTTTTAGCCGACTGTAGATATTATAAAAAAATTCAGTATATATAATTTTTTTTCTATATACGGTAAGTTCCAATAATATTTTTAGCCGACTTTAGGTGTTATAAAAAATTCAGTATATATATACGATAAGTTCCAATAATATTTTTAGTCGACTGTAAATATTATAAGTTCCAATAATATTTTTAGCCAACATTAGATATTATAAGTTCCAATAATATTTTTAGCCGACTGTAAATATTATAAGTTCCAATAATATTTTTAGGTGACATTAGATATTATAAGTTCCAATAATATTTTTAGCCGACTGTAGATATTATAAAAAAATTCAGTATATATAATTTTTTTTTTATATACGGTAAGTTCCAATAATATTTTTAGTCGACTTTAAAATCATGAGGGTATTATGGTATTGCTTCGGTTTTCTTCTCCTGTTCTTCCTTCGCTTCCATTTCCTCCTGCTGTTTCCTTCGGTTCCTCCAAGCCTTCATGTAGGACGTTGGGTGCACCGGTAGTAATCCAGCCAGACCTACACACACACACACAAACAAACAAACAACAACACATTACATTACATTACAGAATACATGAGCCTTGGTAAAAAAAAAAAAAAAAAAAAAAAAAAAAAAAAAATTAATATATATATTTATTTATTTATCACTTGTTAAATCACAACACACACACACACACACACAAACAAACAACAACACATTACATTACAGAATACATGATCCTTGGTAAAAAAAAAAAAAAAAAATTACATGTATATTTATTTATCACTAACTACATCACAACACACACACACATATATATATATATATATATATTTTTTCTATTTATTGATTTATTTTTTTTTCTATTCGATCATTTATTTATTATTTTTGGTCTATTTAATCATTTATTTATTAATTTTTTTCTATTTATTAATTTATTTCTATTTATATATTTATTTATTTCTATTTTATTTATAATGTTTCTCTATTTATTGATTAATTTATATACTATATTAATTTTTTTCTATTTATTTATTTATTTATTATTATTTATTTCTATTATATTTACTTATTTATAATTTTTTTCTATTTATCGATTTATTTATATACTGTATTAATTTTTTTCTATTTATTTATTTTATTTTATTATTATTTATTTCTATTATATTTACTTATTTATTATTTTTTTCTATTTTTTTTTTTCTATTTATTTTATTTTATTAATTTTTTTCTATTATATATATTTTATATTTTCATTAACTTACCAAAGAGTACAGCACACGACTGAGAGACGTCACACACGGGCCGTCCCATCCAATAACAGATGCGTTCCAGGTTGAGTGAACACAACTTCTCCCCGTGTGCGTTGACTACCGGGTCGTATGTACCTAACTGTTCTATTATGTGGTCGTTACGGCTCTTCCTCTTCTGTAAATAATTAAGTTGGTATTAGGGTGAGAGGAGAGGGAGGTGAGAGGGGGGGAGGTGGTGGTAGTAGTAGTGGTAGTGGTAATGGTAGTAGTAATAGTAGTAGTAGTGGTAGTAGTAATAGTAGTAGTAGTAGTAGTAATAGTAATAGTAGTAGTAGTAATAATAATAGTAGTAGTAATAATAGTAGTAATAGTAGTAGTATTAGTAGTAGTAGTAGTAGTAATAATAATAATAATAATAATAGCACTTCCTCTTCTGTAAACGCGGAAATAATTATGTAAGATTATTTATTTTTGTACGGCACATAATATACGCTTTTAACACACACACACACACACACACACACTATCCTTTAAACACACACACTATTTATTTATCTATTTATTTATTTATTAATCTTTATTTAATTATTTATTTACTTATTCTTTATTTATTTATTTATTTATTTATTATTTATTTATATATTTATTTAATTATTCTTTATTTATTTATTTATTTATTTATTATTTATTTATTTATTTTATTTATCTATTTATTATTTTATTTATTTATTTTTTTATTTCTTTACCTCCATAACCACAATGTGATAGAAAGGTCTGTTTGTACATCCGTGTTTGGCAAAGCGGATGCAAAGTTTGGCCAACTTGTGGTAAGTGGCGCCACCTGAAGCTGCAAACATTGTCTTGACACACACACACACACACACCTGAAAAAAACACACCTGTAATTCAATAAACGTCTTAATACACCTGAACCTAACCTAACCTGAATCTAACCTAACCTAACCGGTATTTATTGAAAGAATTACCGTTTTGCAGCAGTGTTGCCAGATCCGGCTGGGTCCCAGTATTTTGTCCCAGTCATTTTCTGTACTTTATCACGGTTATTTCCCGGTAGTTTGCCCAAGTTAGGTCCCGGTAGTCTGATGCAGTCTAGGTTAGGTTAGGTAAGGTCAGGTCAGGTAAGGTCAGGCTAATTTCAAAATGCCCCATTTGAATATGCCCTATCTTGGAAATGGGGCATTTGCAGAGGAAATGCCATAGAAGAAAATAGTCTTAGAATGGTCTAAATAAGTGGGTAATGAAGGTAGAAAAAACGTACCCAATAACGGTAATTCATTCAATATTTACCACCTAACCTAGACCGTATCAAACTACCGGGACCTAACCTGGACAAACTACCGGGACCTGACTGGGGCAAAATAATGGGACCTGACCGGATGTGGCAACACTGCTGAAAAATTGCAGTATACTAGATAAATACTAATAAGATTCGTTAAAAACACATTATATAACATTACATACTGAAAATCACGAGTCAAAAATACATTAATATTATTACTGAATATTTTTGGTAATAAGTTTATAATTTATTTGGATTTATTTTATTTCTTCTCCCAGTTCTCCCTCACTCCTCTTCCTCTTCTTCGGTGCTATATGACCTTACTGTTACATTACATTCTGAAAACCACGAGTCAAAAATACATTATTATTGTTACTGAATATTTTTGGTAATAAGTTTATAATTTATTTGGATTTATTTTATTTCTTCTCCCAGTTCTCCCTCACTCCTCTTCGGTGCTATATGACCTTACTGTTATGGCGTAAAATATAAATAAATAAATATATACAAAAATCGGTTCCTCCATTTTTTATAATCACACATTTATTCATTAATTAACCATTTTAGAACAACAAATTAAGGTTTTTAATAACTAGAATAATTAACTAAACTAATAAACTTAAAATATATCCATAAATAAAGATATCTTACCCTCTCAATTAATAAAAAATAAAGAAAATAGATAATTTTTTTACACACGGCTTTTCACCGGGGCCAAACTATGACAAATTCGGTTTGTTATTATTTTTTCGGTTCTTATTTTGTTTTTGTTTTGATTTTGGCATTAGATTAATTCATTTAATATATCTTTTATGGTTACATATTAATTAGAAAATATATATAAATGATAAAATATAACTAAATCCAGCTAGCATTCACACATAAATACACATACAAATATTTCGGCTCGTGTGTGTGTGTATGTGTGTGTGTTTTGTTTTTTGAGAGTGATTTTGGGTTAATATATATATATATATTTTATATATGTAAATTAATCTTGCAAATCATCATCATCATTGTTTATTATTATTATTATTATTATTATTATTATTATTATTAGCAATCAAACCGTCATCATTGTTTATTACTATTATTATTATTACTATTATTATTATTATTATTATTATTATTATTACTGTTATTATTATTATTATTATTATTATTATTATTGTTTATCATCATTATTAGCGATCAAATCATTATAATTATTTTAATTGTTTGTTTACATTTATTATTATTGTTATTATTATTATTATTATTGATTATTATTGTTATCTATTATTACTAATACTATTATTATTATTATTATTATTATTAGTGATCAAATCATTATCATCACCATCACTCTTTGTTTACATTTCTCATTGGTTACCATAACAACCGTGACGTCACAGGCAAGAAGGGCATAGTTTAGTTTGATAATAATAATAGTCGTACAGCAGCTGGAGCGTTTGGAGATTCTGGAGGCTCCTAAACTCCTCCAAAAAACAGCAGCTTATCCCTATAAAGATGTGTTTCCTGGCCTAGGTGTTTGGAGGAAGCAGTAGTCTCCAAAATACTCCAAAATATTATAATTAACACAAATATTTTATCGCTTCCAACACAATTATGAAGATTTTTGGACGAATATTACCTTTTGGATTAATTACAGGTGAGGTGATTAATTAATTAAGATACATTATTACCTTGCCTATTAATTACAGGTGAGGTGAGGTGATTAATTACGAGAGCATATTACCTTTTGGATTAATTACAGGTGAGGTGAGATAATAATAATAATAATTACGAGATGTATTAATTACAGGTAAGGTGATCAATTAATTATGAGATAATATTATCTTTCGTATTAATTACAGGTGAGGTGAGATAATAATAATTACCAGACGTATTAATTACTGGTAAGGTGATTAATTAAGTAAGAGACATTATTACCTTGCATATTAATAATTACAGGTGAGGTGATAATTAATTACGAGACAATATTACCTTTCGTATTAATTACAGGTGAGGTGAGCTAATAATAATAATTACGTGACGTATAAGTTACAGGTGAGGTGATTAATTAATTAAGAGACAACATTACCTTTCGTATTAATTACAGATGAAGTGAGATATTGATTACCAGACCATACAGTGAAATAACATGTTAGGTTAGGTTAGGTCAAATTAAGTTAGGTCAGGTTAGGTTATGTCAAATTAAGTTAGGTTAGGTCAAATTAAGTTAGGTCAGGTTAGGTTAGGTCAAATTAGGTTAGGTAGGGTTAGGTTAGGTGAGGTTAGGTTAGGTTATATAGGCTATTTTCTAATGACCTGACCTTACTTTAACCCTATTTACTAATGACCTAACCTTTCTTTGCAGCACTGACCTTAACCCTACTTGATGACCACCTGACCTTACTTTGACCCTATTTAATGACCACTTGACCTTATTTTAACCCTATTTACTAACCACCTGACCTTATTTAAACCCTACATACTAATGACCTAACCTTTCTTTTACAGCACTGACCTTAACCCTATTCCACCCCTACCCCACTACCACCGAGGCAAGAGGGGTGGGGAGGGGGGGAGGGGGTTCCAAAGGTCCTGGGAGTGGCGGCAGGGGTTGGGGCAGGGGTTGGGGGGGTTCCAGAGCAGGGGGGGTGTCATACAAGGGGTTCGGCTCCCCCCAACGCTGGTCTTACGTCGGGGGTCGAAGATTTTATTTTGTTGGCTTCATCCACGGAGGTCCAAGTCGAGGTTATGGTGAGTATAGTGATGATATGGTGATAGTGACGATATGGTGAGTATAGTGATGTTATGATGTTATAGTGATGGTGAGTATAGTGATGGTATGGTGATGTTATGGTGAGGATATGGTGATAGTGTAGATATGGTGAGTGTATGGTGATGATATGGTGATGTTATAGTGAAGATATGGTGTGTATGGTGATGTTATAGTGATGATATGATGAGTATGGTGATATTATGGTGAGTGATAGTGAGTATAGTGAGGCTATGGTGAGGATATGGTGATGTTATAGTGAAGATATGGTGAGTATAGTGAGGGTATGGTGATGATATGGTGATAGTGGTGTTATGGTGAGTATAGTGATGATATGGTGATAGTGAAGATATGGTGAGGGTATGGTGATGTTATGGTGAGGGTATAGTGATGGTTATGGTGATGAGGTTGTTATGGTGAGTATAGAGATGATATGGTGATGTTGGTGAGGATGTGGTTATGGTGAGGATATGGTGATGATGTGAGTATAGTGATGTTATGGCGAGTATAGTGATGATATGGCGAGTATAGTGATGATATGGTGAGTATAGTGATGTTATGGTGATAGTGATGATACATATATGTGTGTGTATATGTGTGTGTGTGTATATGTGAGCGTGTGTATATACATGTGTGTGTGTATATGTATGTGTGTATATATGTGTGTGTGTATATATACGAGTGTGTGTGTGTGTATATATGTGCGTGTGTGTGTATATGTGTATGTGTGTATATATATATATATGTATGTACAGTATGTGTATATGTGTGTATATGTGTGTGACATGTGTGTTGGATATAAAGCTTACGTCATTCAGTTTAAGTCATGGTGTTGAATGATGACCATGAAACGTGTTAATAATAATAATAATAATAATAATAATAGTAGTAATAATAATAGTAGTAGTTATAATAGTAGTAGTAGTAGTAGTAGTAGTGTTAGTGTTATTGTTATTATGTTAGTAATAGTAGTAATAATAGTAGTAGTAGTAGTAGTAGTAGTAGTAGTAGATAGAGGGAGTAAGGAGTAGGAAGGAAGGAGGGGAGTAAGGAGGAGTGTAGGAAGAAGGAAGGAGGGAGAAAGATGGAGTAAGGAAGGAAGGAATAGAGGAAGAAGGAGGGAGGGAGAAAGGAGTAGGAAGGAAGGAAGGAAGGAGAGTAAAGAATAGGAAGGATGGTGTAAGGAGAAGAGTAGGAAGGAGAGAGTAAAGAATAGGAAGGAAGGAAGGAAGGAAGAAGGAAGAAGGAAGGAAGGAAGGAGTAAGAAGTAGGAAGGAAGGAGGGAGTAAGGAGTAGTGTAAATACGTAGGAAGGAAGGAGTGAGTAAGGAAGGAAGGAAGGAAGGAGAGAGTAAAGAATAGGAAGGAAGGAAGGAGGGAGTAAGGAAGGAAAGAAGGAAGAAGGAAGGAAGGAAGGAGGGAGTAAGGAGTAAGAAGGAAGAAGGAAGGAAGGAAGGAGTAAGGAGTAGTGTAAATACGTAGGAAGGAAGGAGTGGAGTAAGGAGAAGAGTAGGAAGGAAGGAGTAAGAAGTAGAGTAGAAAGGAAGGAGTAGGAAGGAAGGAGAGTAAATAATAGTGTAGGAAGGAAGGAAGGAGGAAGAAGGAAGGAGTAAGGAGTAGATGGAAGGAGTAAGGAAGAAGGAAGAAAGGAGAGAGAAAGGAATAAGAAGGGTGGAGTAAGGAGAAGAGTAGGAAGGAAGGAGGAAGAAGGAAGGAAGGAAGGAGTAAGGAGTAGTGTAAATACGTAGGAAGGAAGGAGGGAGTAAGAAGGAAGGAGGGAGTGAAGAATAGGAAGGAGGGAGTAAGGAAGGAAGGAAGAAAGGAGGGAGAAAGAAATAGGAAGGAGGGAGTAAGGAAGGAAAGAAGGAAGGAAGGAGGAAGAAGGAAGGAAGGAGGGAGAAAGGAATAGGAAGGAGGGAGTAAGGAAGGAAAGAAGGAAGGAGGAAGAATGAAGGATAGAGGGAGTAAGGAGTAGGGTAAATACGTAGGAAGGAGTGGAGGAGGAAGAAAGAGTGAAGGAGGGAAGAGTGTAGTCAAGTGAAGAGAGGGGGGAGAGGGGGAGGGGGGGAAGGAGAGGGGGGTGAGAGGGGGGAGAGGGAGAGGGGGGGAGAGTGGACCAACCAACAAGCCACTCCTCCTGTCTGTCTCTCTCTCTCTCTCTCTCTCACTCAGTTCAGTTTTACCCGTGTGGTTGTATGAGGAGGTTGTGTGTGTGTATATATGTGTATGTATATTGTGTATGTGTGTGTGTATGGTGCTCACTCATACACACACACACACAGAGAACATTATACATTTTATTTTGACCTATTTAAACCATAAGAAAGGTCATATATTTATTTATTTATTTATTTATTTATTTTTCATACCCAGAGATACGATACAGAAAATAGTTATCGCGTGTGTGTGTCTCAAAGTGTGTGTGTGTGTGTGTGTGTTACATCGTGTTGTTGGTGCCCATACGAACGAAGGATTTAAAAATGTGTCTTGGGTGAGTGGGGAAATAATGGTGAAGTGAGAGAGAGAGAGAGAATGTGTGTGAGAGAGAGAGAGAGAGAGAGAGAGAGAGTGAGTTGCCACATATCCCTCTCTCATGCCCACTAACACGAATCTATTTATCTGTTAATTTATCAGTTTTCTACATTAAATTGGGCCTTGTATTAGTATTGTATGTGTGTATACGACGTGTGTATAGTTGTATGACATGACCGTGTGTATGGTGTTGGACAAAGTGGTGTATATTCGGTATTAAATGCATAAATATACACCATAATTATTGACTGACTGACCACACCACCACACCACCACCACGGGTTATACGAGTCAAGGTTAAATAGTGAATACCCTGTTGGTCGGATTTTGGACTGGGTGGAAAACTCTTATGAAATTCGACGGGAAAATAGACTTAGAAAAAAGAAGATAATAATAATAAAAATAATAATAATTCAACTGGAAAATAGATGTAGAAAAAAGATGATAATAATTCAACTGGAAAATAGACTTAGAAAAAAGAAGATAATAATAATAGAAACTGATAATAATTCAACTCGAAAATAGACGTAGAAAAAAAAAGATGATAATAATTCAACTGGAAAATATACTTAGAAAAAAAAGAAAATGATAATTCAACTGGAAAATGGAAAGAAAAAAAAAGATGATAGAAAATAATAATAATAATTCAACTGGAAAATAGACTTAGAAAAAAGAAAAGATAATAATAGAAATAATAATAATTCAACTGGAAAATAATTAGAAAAAAGAAAAGATAATAATAATAATTCAACTGGAAAATAGACTTAGAAAAAAGAAAAGATAATAATAGAAATAATAATAATTCAACTGGAAAATAATTAGAAAAAAGAAAAGATAATAATAATAATTCAACTGGAAAATAGACTTAGAAAAAAGAAAAGATAATAATAATAAATAAGTAATAATAATTCAACTGGAAAATACTTAGAAAAAAACAGATAATAATTCAACTGGAAAATACTTAGAAGAAAACAAAAGATAATAAAAATAAATAATAATGATTCAACTGGAAAATAGACGTAGAAAAAAGAAGATAATATTAATAAATGACCAGAAAAACAACAAAAGATTATAGTGGTGGTGGAAAACTCTTGTGAAATTCGACTGGAAAATAGACTTAGAAAAAAGAAGATGATAATAATAATAAAATGACCAGAAAATACATACAACAACAAAAGATAATAGTGGTGGTGGAAAACTCGATCTTATTAAATTAAAAATAATAATAATTCAACTGGAAAATGGACAGAACAAAAAAGATGATAGAAACTAATAATAATTCAACTGGAAAATAGACGTAGAAAACAAAAGAAGATAATACAAATAAATAATAATAATTCAACTGGAAAATGGACAGAAAAAATGGATGATGGAAACTAATAATAATTCAACTGGAAAATAGACTTAGAAAAAAACAAAGATAATAATAATAATAATAATAATAATTCAACTGGAAAATACTTAGAACAAAATAATAATAATAAATAATAATAATAATTCAACTGGAAAAAATACTTAGAAAAAAAAGAAAAGATAATAATAAAAATAATAATAATTCAACTGGAAAATACTTAGAAAAAAATGATAATAATAATAAATAATTCAACTGGAAAGTATACGTAGAAAAAAGAAGATAATGATAAAGAAATGACCAGAAAAAAACAACAACAAAAGATTATAGTGGTGGTGGAAAACTCGATCTTATTAATTTAATTCGACGGGGAAAGAGACTTAGAAAAAAGAAGATAATATTAGAAAATAATAATAATTCAACTGGAAAATAGACGTAGAAAAAAAAAATAATTAATTCAACTGGAGAATAGACTTAGAAAAAAAAGATAATAATAATAATAATAATAACTCAACTGGAAAATAATAATAATAATAATAATAATAATAATAATAAAAAGAAAAACATTGATTGCGGAGAGAAATAAAAATACAAGAATATGTGAAATATCTTTAAAGAAAAAAATTAATATGAAAGCAGAATTTAAATCACACGTGTTAGGTGTGTGTGTGTGTGTGTGTGTGTGTCTTTGTGTGTTTTAGGGAAGTGTGTGTGTGTGTGTTTAAGAGGTTGGGGAAGCGTGTGTGTGTGTTTCAGAGGTTAGGGAAGCGTGTGTGTGTGTGTTTTAGAGGTTAGGGAAGTGTGTGTGTGTGTTTAAGAGGTTAGGGAAGCGTGTGTGTGTGTGTGTGTTTTAGAGGTTAGGGAAGCGTGTGTGTGTGTGTGTTTTAGAGGTTAGGGAAGCGTGTGTGTGTTTTAGAGGTTAGGGAAGCGTGTGTGTGTGTGTGTTTAAGAGGTTAGGGAAGTGTTTGTGTGTGTTTCGGAGGTTAGGGAAGTGTTTGTGTGTGTGTGTGTTTTAGAGGTTAGGGAAGCTTGTGTGTGTGTGTGTGTTTCAGAGGTTAGGGAAGCGTGTGTGTGTGTGTGTGTGTTTCAGAGGTTAGGGAAGCGTGTGTGTGTGTTTAAGAGGTTAAGGAAGCGTGTGTGTGTGTGTGTTTTAGAGGTTAAGGAAGCGTGTGTATGTGTGTATGTGTGTTTTAGAGGTTAAGGAAGCGTGTGTGTGTGTGTGTTTGTTTCGTGGTAATATTTCAAGGACTCATTTATCTCCAATTTTCTGATAATAATAATAATAACAATAATAATAATAATAATAATAATAATAAAAAGTTAAATAGTTATAGTTAGTTAATTAATTTCTATGTAAGGTTAGGTTAGGGAGAGAGAGGGGGATAGGAGGGGGGGAGAGGAGGGTGTGGAGGAGAGAGGGGGATGGGAGGGGGCGAGTGGAGGAAGGGTAGAGAGAGAGAGAGGGGGGGGATGGGAGGGGGGGATGAGGGAAGGAGGAGTCAGAAAGGAGGGAGAGGGGGGAAGGAGGAGGAGAGAGAAGAGGGGGGGAGAGGAGGGAAGGGTGTGGAGGGGAGTGGAGGAAGGGGGATGGGAGGGGGGGAGTGGAGGAAGGGAGGGACAGAAGGAACAGGGGGGAGGGCTGAGGGAAGGAGGGAGAGGTATGGGAGAGTGAGTGAGAGAGAGAGAGAGAGAGGGGGCCTTCCATTAGGCTATAAACTGTCTGTCTGTCCCACCACTACTACTACTACTACTATTACAACTACTATACCACTACTACCACACCACTACTACTACTACTACGACTACTACTACTTCTACTACTACTATTACTACTTCTATTACTACTACTACCACTACTACTACTACTATTACAACTACTACTACTACTACTATTACAACTACTACTACTACTATTACAACTACTACTACTACTATTACAACTACTACTACTACTATTACAACTACTACTACTACTACTACTATTACTATTACTACTACTATTACAACTACTATACCACCACTACTACTACTATTACTATTACAACTACTACTACTACTACTACTACTATTACAACTACTACCACCACTACTACTACCACTATTACTACTACTACTACTATTACTACTCCTACTACTACTACCACCACTATTATTATACTACTACTTCTCCTTCTATTACTACTATTTCTACTACTACCACTACTACCACTCCCAATGAGTAAGCAGAAGACAAGCCTACCAACCACTACCCTTCCCACACACACACAGACACACACACACACACACACACACACACACACACACATATTACTCTCCTTCACACACACACACACACACATATTACTCTCCTTCACACACACACACACACACACACACATTACTCTCCTTCTCTCTCTTTCTCTCACACACAC